>OY978219.1:14906162-14981269 GCA_963854785.1 Vaccinium vitis-idaea
ACCAATGTTCCAGAAATGTTTGCTTTAATTTCAAAGAGTGATGACCATACCATTCTTCTGTCCATTAGTTATTAATGGCAGCCCTTTCCTTATTCAGGGCTTCACTCTCTGCAATCTTTCTAATGACCTCGTTTTCATCACCATCATAGCTGATTCCAAACAGCTTATCAACTGTCCATATTGCTTTAGCTTCGTCTAACAGAATTCTGTTCCTATTATTGATTTCTCCTGATGAAATGGATGCTGATAATGCGGCAGATGCCACTGCTGATCTTAGTACCACACACTTTTTCTTGTTCCTCCTTCCTTTGGTTTCACTTGTGTTTAATCTAGAGAACCCCAAAATTTCGTTTATATTCTTTTTGTTCCTTTTTCCTTTTGTCCCTTTGATTGTTGCTTGAATTGGGACCTGGTTTGCATCAAAGTGATCATTAGGTTCATCATTAATGTTGCAGCCATACTCCTCCTGATAATATTCCGTTTCTATGCCTGCATTTACTGCCATTTTCTCTGTCCCAACATCCATCTTCAATTCCAAATCTTGATTAAGCAGACAATTGACTTTATTGATTTGTGATTGGTTTTCCTTTGAGGACTTTTCAAAAGTATCAGCCACCATTTCACTTCCCATTGCAGAGTTTTCTATCTCCAAGGACGCGCTAACTGTTTCATTAATTGCAAGAGGTACCCCCATTTCTTCATTTGAAATTTCAATATCATCTGAAACTAAGTTTTCTTTCTCCCCAATTTTTGACCCCACATCAGTTTCAATTTCCATCACAACATTGTGCGTTGCCTCGTCACCATTTTGCCCCCCATATTTTGACTCCACATCAGCTGGTTGTTCCACCTCATCCTTGTCACTATCTTCCTCCATTGCACCTTTCTTCTTCTCCATGAATGACTCTAATGGTAAATCGATTAAGCTTCGCATGATGAACCTGAATGAATCTTCTTCAATTACTCTTACCGTATATTTTACCCCATCAATACACAGATCAATATAACCTTCTAACTTTTGAATCTGATTAGTGGCTATCAAAATTCTTGCTTTGACATAAGAGGATTCCTTCAAGGTGTCTTCATCTATCTTCAAGAATTTTCCCCATTTCTCTCCAATTTCTTTAAAAGTTGGATAGGACCAAGCATTGAGAGGCATACCGTAGCATGCTAGCCATACAAATCTTTCTTCCACTGCTTGTTCTCCTTTCCACGGACTTATCTGTTCGAACCAGTTAGCTAACCACTTCTCTTTAACGATTGAGTCTCTGCATTCCGAATCTGAGAAAATGATGATTACAAATCTTCCTCCCATAGCCTTGATTTGAACCTTGATATTCTCTTCCCTTCTGAAAATATACTCTAGGTCTTTTGTGGAAATCAATCTGCTCATCTTTGCAATAGCACTTCTGGCCAACCATCCGTTTCCCATAGCTTGAATATTGATGGTTCCCATATGAACTTCCGCTCGAGGCATGGTTAGATTGATGTTTCTCTACTCTCCTTGCTTACTTGATTCAACAATCCCTTTTCTTCTCCATACCTCTTTCCCTCTTCTTGCTTTTGAGAAGATCTGGTTATTTTGCTGCCTTTTCTTCGTCTGGATCATCGGAAGTTGTTGTTTCTCTTTTCCTTTGAAAGGTTGAAATTGGGGGTTATGATGCAACCTTGAATCTGAGTTGGTTGAGTAGCTTCTGGAAAAACTTCTATGGGGACCTTGGACATCTTCTTCTTTCAAAAACCTTGGAAATTTTACCACCAATTTTTTATTCCAGACCCAAGAGCCATTGGTATTTGAGATTGTTGTTTCTGCGTCTTCAACCCTAAAGAATCTCACAAAAGCAAAACTTTGACCAGTAATTCTGCTCCTTTTGTTTGGAATGAATAGGTTTCTGATTTTGCCAAATTTGGAGAACAAATTATAGACCCAAACTTTTTGGATTTGGAAGGGGAGGTTATCTACGAAAATGGATGCGGATTTGGTTGAGATAGCATCTCTCGAACCCCTTTCTCCCCTTTTTCTCCTCTCCATCTTGTGAGACAATTAGTTGAACCTGATGATGAACATTATAGAACCCTAGTTTTCGATTCCGAACCTTTCACCTTCGATCATTACAAAGGCCATCACTTCATCAAGTGATAACTCGAGTTTTCGTACTACCTTCACTATGATCTGCTAAAATCAGAGGGCTTACCTTACAGAGTGATGATGAAAACTCTCAGCCCCTACACACCCACTCCCATTTATCCGTAGCGATCATAATTTTCCCTGCCGCAAAAGACAATCCTTTGATTGTAGATTCATCCATTGTTATGACCTCCCCCCATAACTGCACAATTTTCTGAAACGTCGCAGCACTCCATCCATGAAGGGGAACCCCGTAGCAAGATATCCAAACGTTTCTTCTCCGCACATCTTCTATATCTGGGCTCCATTTTTTTACCTCCGCGAAGCAATTCATCAGCCAGTTTAAATCCCCATCAAATACAGATTGCATTAGTTCAATCGACGAGAAGGTTAAAACAACCCACAATCCACCCACATCCTTGACCTCAATCTATGGGATACCTTTACAATGAAAGAGATCTCTAATGGAATCCATAGATGATAATGATTTCAATCTAGCCACAACACTTCTAGTAAGCCATTCATTGCCTATAGCATTGACGAAAATCCGTTTCGGTTCAAACTTTCTATTGCCCACCACCGCATCTGCATAAGATTTCCCAATCACCTTTCCCAGATTAGCCCCATTTTGTTTATTAACCATGTATTCCTTCCCAACCTTATTCACTATATTCTTATTTGAAATGATAGAGTGGTTATGAAATGGGCCACCTTGATCCTTCTCCACCGTGAATGATGCCAGCTTGACTAACATCTTCTTATCTCTGATAATGATTCCATTCAAATTTGCAATGGCCTCCTCTGCCTCCCGTAAAACATTAAACCTAATAAAGCCAAACTTAGATTGAAAGTATTTGCTTCTCTTCTTCGGAATGAAAGCATCCAATACTCTACCATACTTGGAAAAAATCTGCCCCAGCCACTCCGCATCCATATCCTCTGGTAAGTTATCGACGTACACAGTAACCACCTTAGAGCCACCAAAGAATCAGGCATTCTCCGGCGAAGAGAAGAATTTGTGATTAGATCTCTTCTTAGTAATCAGATTCCAATCCTCTCTTGCACGACTCTCTAATTCACTACATTATAGACTACGGAAAATCAACAACCAAACATCCACATTTGTCAAACCTCATTACTCCTATGATTTATGATCTTTGTACAACTTGGACATCTTAAATTGACACGGGGAGACAGGAACCTAAAAACATTGAACATCCTAGTGGATTGGTCAAGTATGCAGCCCTAGCAGGACTATTCGACCATACCTACCAGCTACAAATAAGGCTTTTAATAAAAGTCATCGTAAACAAACAAAATGTATACAATCGGCATACTGTCGATTATAAAAACCACACATGAAATGTTTGGCTGAAAGCCATGGAACAGATTCCTAGCTAAATCTCTTTGCAAAGAGTGTTTTCTTGATTCTCTCATATTTGTACTCTTTGTTATCTAAACTTATTTGTTCTGGTACTGCCACATCTTGTTCTATGACACATGAAGTATTTGGTTGAAAGCCATGGAACAGATTGGTACACGTGCACAACCACGGGGTGGAATGAGTAAGGAGATATGATCGATTAATTTCCATGAGGGAAATCTAGTGTACTGTTATATGGCCCAAAATGGGGCACATGATTTGACCCTGGTGGTGCTTGGCATGTTACCAAGATGGGCCAAGGAAAGAGGCTACAAATGATGTATTATTTTGCAATGATTCCCTTGATTTGTTGATTTGTTACTGTCGATTATCGAGCCCGTCCTTATTTCAAGCTATAATTATTGTCCTCGTATTGCACATTCTACCCGGCCCTTTTATATTTTTTAGGTGTAGAGCAACTTAGTGATGGTTTTGAAAGTGAGAAGTACGATAGGGTCAGCTATTGGGAGTCATGGGACCGAATTCCTTTTTAGAGAATTTGTAAAAGAACTTCAATTGTAATTTTATTTTAGGGAAAAAGTCTATATTTTTATGTATAAAAGAGCAATTTTTGTAACGGCTATAAAGTTCTTTTTTTTTTTTATGGCTCTAAAAATCAGGGTCATCTCACTTGTTATTTAAAGTAAGAGTTAGAAGGGTAGGAGCTTATTTGTTAAATGTCATTTGCTTAGGATATTAGTATACCCTAGCATTTTACGCCAAGTTTTGAAGACAGAGCTGAAGGGGCAAGGTTCAGCAGAAGGAGAAGCCTTCTTGGAGAACAAAGTTGTAAATTGGCTGTGTTCGTTTAGTAGTTTTAGTTTAGTTTTGATGATGTAACAAGGTGTAATGAGTGGAGAGAGATAGAGAGAGAAATGAGGGAAATGATGATGTCATCAAAACTAAAACTAAACTAAACTGGAAAATGAACACAACCAGTTTAAAAAAAATTATTTTGCCAATTGACATAATCAAACTAAGCTTCTGGTTGAAAATGATATCCTCGTATTTTCCCTAGGAACCAATCTTGATGTGTTCGTGTTGATCTTTGGAAATAGCAAGGTTGAGAGGGTGTTTGATTGGTATGGAGAAGCCAGTTTGAATAGCGAGTATGAATTCTGTCAGTAGTTTTATTGACTTAGTTATGTGAATTTGGGATCAGACATCTTTTGTAAGTCTGGTTTTTTTTGTTTCACCTGCCAACATGGCCTGTAGTGGATGATGTCCATTTGTACTCGCTTGGAATTGACACCGATATCCCTTTTGTTAATTTATGTTGAACACTGTGTAACAAAACATTCTGGGTTGTAATGTTGGACTTAAATTATCCTTTCTGTTTGTGTGAGATTACATACGTTTTCCGAACTGCTAATGGGTTATTGTGAATATAATTATTCTTATTACGGATAGTAGGATAATAAATTAATTTCAATATAGTGTGCATGAGAGTTGACTTTTTAAGCCAAAACACCACGAAGTTTATATGTTTGGCATTTGAGACTATAAGGTAGTGAGGTTGCGTACCTTCAAGAGGCAAGTATGTTATAACGTGCATCGTCTACAAATTGAACGATTTCCCAAAATAATACATAATTTCTATTTGAACAAATTGCATATACAATATATCGATGGTATTGGGTAAACATGTAACAATCCTGATACCATTCGAATAAACGCGACAGAAATTAGGGTCGGTTAGGCATCCAGATTTTGGATGGGTTTTCTGGATCCAACAGGAGAACGAGATCAAACCGCCTCTCTCCCGTGGCAAATCACCTCTCTCTCTCTCTCTCTCTCTCTCTCTCTCTCTCTCTCTCTCTCTCTCTCTCTCTCTCTCCCTCCCTACGAGAAACGGAAATTTATGGCAGACAAGACTATACTAAAATAATATTTTAGATCTTTTTTTCTTTGGGTTGGTTGCGATAATTTTTACGTGATTTAATAGTCGACTCAAGCCGCTTTTCAAAATCACCAATACTGACAAAGAAGAGACTTTAAACAGAGGTTTTTTTAATGGGAAAGTAAGGGCCGGTCTGAAAAAGTTATTGGACTTACCCCGCACTCCACTGGAAAATATAGAATGCACCGCCAGGTCCGTCCTCGTCTAAACTCAGTCTTCATTTTCCCACAACATTTGTCCCTCCCTCTCTCTCGCTCTCCTAATGAAAATGCCTAAACCCCCTAAACCTTATGAAAGTGGTTAAACCTAAACTCTAGAGTACCCTAATGAAAGTGCCTAATATCCTAGGTTACCCTATAAAAGTGCTTAAACCACTAAAATCCTATAATAGGAAAGTGCACCCTAAATCTAAGCTCTGGGGTACCATATGAAAGTACCTAAATCTAAACCCTAGGGTACCCTAATGAAAGTGCCTAAACCCTCAAAACCAGACGAATGTGCCTAACTTCTAAAACCCTATGAAACCGTATGATACCCTTGAACTTGATGAGGGCTTCTCTCTCATTCTCCTTGCAGCTTACATTTGAAGCTATACTGCCACAAAATCAAGTCTTATGATGGAAAAAAAGAGCCAATAGCATCACTAAGCACGCATGGTGGTTGTGGCTAGCTATGGCTTCTCAGTACTATTCGAGGTATAATTTTCAGTAGCAGCGTTGAGGATAAGTGTGTATGAAAACTTGTGGATCGCTTTTGAAGTCATGCATGGCGGCTCCCAAAGTCTTTCAACTTGCAGTGTCATTTTCTGGAGTCAAGTCTCTGGCTCTCTGCAAAAAGTCACCGAAAACAATGATCCACTGGCGAAAAGGACTTAATAATGCATTCCTGAAAATAACAATACAAGCGAAGGGCAAAAATGCCACGGAGTATAAAAAAGAAAGGACGAAAGGAGTGGGAGTTTTTCCTTTTATCCTTCCTATCTAATAAGGATCCTTCCTATCTAATAAGGAAATTCGTCAGGACTGTTTTACCCGAGTTTGCCCTTCTCGTTCTGTTAAATATCGAACATGCCGCAAGTGCCGCAATTATGTCTTGCTTTATGCCCACTTGTTGCTTGTAAGATATGGCTTTGGCCGCGTTGTGACTTGTGAGCCATTCGTTCCATTCCCACCATAGGTCCAGTTGCCGATACCGACAATGTAGAAAGAGACTAGTATTTCTTAACAGCAATTGATTGTCTCTCTCTCTCTTCTTCGTCGGTGCATGCAATCAATGGCTGGAAAGAAGTCTCCAATCGAGAGCCTCTAATCCTTCATTCAGCGATCGGATCATTCTCTATTCGTGTTGTTTCCAATCAATCTTCCGTTATGGGTTTTCAGGCAACACTCGGATCTAACACTAGACCCTCTAATCGTACCGTCGTTTTCAGGTCTCTCTCTCTCTCTCTCTCTCTCTCTCTCTCTCTCTCTCTCTCTGTGTGTGTGTGTGTGTGTGTGTGCGCGTGTGTGTGTGGTATGTGTTAAATCTTGGATTTATTGGTATTGGTCTTATGAGCTGAGGGTTTGAAGAGAAAAGTGATAAGATTCAAATCAACACTGATTGCCGTAGCCGCAAGGCTCTCTCTCTCTCTCTCTCTCTCTCTCTCTCTCTCTCTATGCTTCAGCTGCTTTGGGTTTTAATTTGTATTGACTTCGGTTTTTGGATTTATAGGCTAATTCTTTCTGATAACGCTCGTAGTTAAGGGTTTAATAAATTATGAAGTGGAGTTTTAATTTAAGTTTATAACCTCACTTAGAGTTGACCGTTCTACTTTTAACAAAAATTGGCAGATTGATGATCTCAAGCATTGCTATTTGCTGAGGTAATTATGCTTTATTATGGTATTGTCTCGTCCGTATAACTTTCCGGAAGGGTACCATGAATTTCATCCTTTGTCGTCATGGCATCTTTTGAATTTTGTGTTCTATGGTACAGATATAGATATGTTGGTATTTTACTGATTCTTGGGAGCAATTCCAGATTAATGGATTAATGGAAACGTTGATGTCATTAATGGGTCAAGTCCCGATTCTTTGAAGCTTCAGGTACCCTTTCCAGTTTCCAATTTCAAGCAAATTGCAAATGCCATTTCGTTTCTTACTGTTACTGTTGATTTCTGAAAATATAGTAGTACTTTGTGGAGTTCTTCAATCCTTTTTCTTTTTTATTTTCATTTTTGTGCCAATCAAATGTTTATACATACATACCCACAATCTTCAGTTCGTGGTACGGATTAAATTATTGAATTACCAGTTTATCACATTCGACGGGATTGAATTTTACACCCAATATAACTGTGTCATATACCAAGTAACCACTAAATGATAACAGCCAAGATAAGCATACTTATTCATTGTCATCTAATGAGAGGAATGAAGCGGTGAGCAAACTCGAGGAGTAAAAATTTGGCCGTTAACGTAGGAGGCATTGGCTTGCATAACCATCTGTCATTCCGAGTACTAATTATAGGTAGGAATATACCCATTTCCAACATCTAAAGGAAGCCTTTCACCACCTCAAGTTTCCACGGCCGCAAATTCAATGGGTACTCCGTTCCGGAAAGAAAAAAAGAATCAAGTGTGATGTCATTCACAAGATATCAGTTGGGTAATGTCAGCATGAGTAACATAAAGTTCACCTGGCAAGTGCCGAGGATAAAAGGGGTAAATTTCACATACGTCCCTTGAGGTTTCTAATAATATTGAGAGAAACCTCTCCTCAGATTTTTTTAAATTGCATTGTCCTCCCCTCTGCAACATCACCATCTAAGTGTGTATCTTTGCCCATTTTACACTAAGAAAATAGTGGAAGACATAAACGTACGGTCATTCAAACTCACTCTAAAAAACATTAATGCCCCTTATCACATTCAAGTTTTTAAACGATCTTTCAAACAAGTTAATGCCCCTTCCAAACTCAAGTTATTATATATCTTTCACATTTACATGCGGGTCTAAAATAAAAAATAATGTATACACTTGGCTTCAAATATGTTTGTTTTGATGAAGCTTCAAAAAACCATTGAATCTTTTTTAAGCCATATATATACATAGGTCATGTTACAGACCACCCAATGGGTGTCTCATTTTCAAGAAGTAAAAAAGTTCCTTCAAATGCCAAGATAACACGTGTGATTGTTTCTGTCAGCGCTTTTTTCAAGGGTTGTCGCTTGTTCTTGTTAAATGACTAGTTTCACCTTTTACAGTACCATTTATCCTTTTCTAAATTTGACCCATTATGGACAATTATTTGTCTAGGAAAATCTCTCGTCAATCTCTCTGTCTTTGTTTTAGAGACCAGATCTGAAATAATGAGAAAAATCTTACTCCTTTCACCCCAAAATGTTTGACCGAAATCACTATTCATACATCTCAAAAAATCATCTATATTTTTTAAAATACAAAATATAGAAGATTTTTCAAGAGGGTGTGAATAGTGGCTTTGGCCAAACATTTTGGGACGGAGGGAGTAAGATTTTATTTTTAATTTTTTGTTCTTTATGAGAGAATATTGGAATGGCCCATCGTTCTTTTAGAGATTGAGAGACCAAAATAGAGATATGAATATTTCAGTCTCTTAAAATCTACCTTCATTATATTACATCCGGTCTATTTTTGAAATTTGTGCCATTTTTTTATTGCTTATATTTTTAATTTATAATAGTTTTCATGATTTTGCAAACTTTATAGTATAACACAACTAATTGAGATATATCAAACAAGATCCGTATTACATATATTTTGAGATGTATTTGAAAGATCAGCAATAAAAAATGGCACAAATTTCAAAAATTTTGAAAACTTTGTATTATAAAATAAATTGAAATCTATCAAATAAAATCCATATTGTATATTTTTTAAAGTTACATTGAAAGATAAAGACAATAGACATAAAAGCAATAAAATGAATAGGTAAAAAATATATGATAAAGGAGTATTATTTTAAACAGTAATATATTAGGTAAAAAATTTTAAATGGTTGTTTGGCAATTAGATTTCCCGAGCATAGTTTTTTTTTTTTTTGAAAAGTGATTGGTTTGACAATTAATTTTCTTCAATGGCCTTTGATTTTGTTCTTGTCAATCAAAAATTGTTCAAGACTTGGAACACAATAATAAACCGACTAAAGAGTTGATGAAGGTGCAAATTGCTTTTGCGTGTTCCGCTAGCAAACGTTAGAGCATCCCCAACAAGGAGAACACAAATCCTCCCTAAAAAGATTGGTGAATAGTGTTTTACCTACTCACATCTCTTTCAACACTCCAACAATCCTCTCTATTACTCTCTCTAAACCAATTAAATAATATAAACTAATACATATAATATTTATACACATACATAAGAGGAGAGAGAAAAATAAAAAAAAGATTAAAAAAAGGGTTAGGGAGTGAATAGTGGCTCCCTAAAAGGGGGGTGATATAGGGAGGCACTATTCACCTATGTATTTTGTTAACCTATTTAGGGAGGCTCTTGGAGATCAAATTTAATGTTTGGCTTGGTAAAATAGAGATAGGAGAAAATTTAGGGAGTCTATTGTACATGCTCTTAGCAGACAAAACTAACAGGGGAGGACAATGCAGTTTCAAAAAAACCTGAGGAGAGATATCTATCGCTATCGAATACCTCTAGGTAAGTAAGTGAAATTTACCACCAAAATACTAAAAACAATTGCTAGGAAAAGTACCTCACCTTTTTCGGTCTAATGGTACACGTGGCAACATTCTATTGACTCATGAGGTCACATCTTAGCGTTAAGCTTCTACTATATTTCGTGATCAAATTCCTCTCTCTGTCTCTCTCTCTCTCTCCAAGCGTGTGCGATCAGTTCGTTCCTCCGCATTGGAGGCCAAGGTTCGTGTATTTGGCTCTGGTGATCAAAAGAGTAAAGACTTCGACGGACCCGGGTTCAGATTCCTATTTTTAGTAAGGGTTCTTGCTAATAATATTGATCTTGTTAAGTTGTTTTTTTTTTATTGGGTAAATCAGCTTTAAAATAAAATGGGCTAAACGAATATATAGCCTACAAGGGGGCATACCCCAGGAGAACAAAACAAAAGAAAAGAAAAAAGAAAGAAAAACATGCCAAAGGGCAACAACATAGAAAGGGTGGCCAGGCGGCTACAATGGTAAATGAAGGAGAATACTTGCAAGATTGCTAGAGATAAAGCTACAAAATATGCCAACTAGGGGAATCAAAATGAGTTTCTAAACCATCTAACAGATGGGCCAGAAACTCATCAAAAGTAATAGGACTGGGGCCAAACATGATCAACACAACGTTTGAAGCTTCCGTTGATGTTGTAAGTCACTGAGATTGAATCATTCATCACGAACTGATTTGGATCACGAATTGAAAGATGCTTCACACATGTTGAGCAGGCTAACTAAGAAGCTTGGGAGAGGACAGGCATACAACTCACGAAGAGGACAGCCCCCTCTTCCTAGGCTTCCACTGACATGCATAAAACCGAAAATAGTGCAGTTACTACAAGTAGATTGGTTCTTGGTATCAATGGGAGGACACCCCCTCCCGAAAGGGGATCAAACTTTCTCCTAGGGACAGCCCCCCAAGGATAGGCCATCTCAAGGGAACAAACCCTGCTTACATATCCAACAAATAGTTTACACCACAGAGCAATGATGCCCAGACGTATGACGACATACAGAATTGGACAAGTAACTCAACACCTCGCATGAAATTGATCACACTGCCAAATTTGAAAATTTTGGGCAGCATCTTGTTTGTAAATATGGCAATCCAGATGTACAGTGATAGTACATCACAACCAGCAGCATGAAATAATGGAAGCAGAGCATTGCATCAGCACCTCAAACAACAAAATAATCTTGAGTGTATCACAGCAAAAGCAGCAAGAAAGAGTGGCATCACAGTGTATCACAATAATAATCTCATCACAAGCTGTGCTATCTAATCATTAAGACCGATACAAACAGGCAGTTCCAGTACACCCAATCAACACATGGATGTAATAAGGGGAATCATACTAACCAGTAGCATCAGTTATTTTAGGTCAACCCTATAATATTTGTGATTGACCTACTACGCTCTCGGATCCTCACGGCTTCAATATCACTCGCTAAGGTTCCAAACTCCCTCTGCTCATAGCATTTTCCCAACCTTACAGCATGTCTCTCACAAAGGGTGGTGGTGGTAGTGGTGGTGGTTCAAACATTCATCTCACCATGGGATGCACACATTAAAGTAGTTCATTCTCACTATGTTCCTCCTTATAACAGATTATGCCAGAGCAGGTCTCAAAAAAGAGATAGTGGATCAGATGGGTGTAATGGGTTTAAGATAACAAACCTTATATTTAGAAGTATAACCACACCACTGCTGTAAGAGCTTGCACTGAGAGGATGAGATCCAATATCCTGCAGGGAAACCACAGACACAGACACAACTAGAGACATCATTAGTTAATATTCCATTTTGCCAACAGTCCCTGAGATTGAGATCCTAATGAGAGGTTTCCCAGGGATAACAATCTAAACCTTACCATTGAATGAATTTTCCCTACTACAACAGATGCTGGGCATGAAGTATTTTGGAATTTGCGAAAATTCCTCTCAATCCAAATATGATACACTGATGCAGTGAAAACAAGTTTTGTGATGAGAGTTTTAAGAGATTTGCCCTTGATGGTACCCATAAGATCAATCCAGTTGGACCAAGTCCTAGAATGCCATAAGATGTTGACAAAGGACAATATTTGATCCCACACTTGGGTGGAATAGGGGCAATTGAAGAACAAACGAGAGTGACTCTCCTACCCAGGACACAAGCTACAACAGGAGATAGATTTGGTGCCAAATAGTACTAATCTATCTTCAGTGTAGAGCCTATTCTGGATAGCAATCCAAGTAATAAAGCTGCATTTAGGTATGTGACCAGGAAACCACACACATTTGTGCCAAGAGACTTTGGGGAATGGATTTCTAAGTTGGTCCATAAGAGAGGAGATTGTGAAAACTCCATTTGTAGCAAGGGACCATTTATACTGATCCTCCACACTGGAGTTAGGTTGGGTAGTGAGGAGAGTGAACTCCTAATCTCCATGAGTTCAGGAGTTCGTGTAATGGGAAAGGCCCAATTTGAGTCTCTAATAACAGAAGCTACCTTAGAGCTTTTGGGTAAACCAGAGTCACACATGATCATAGGGCCATATTTTTCAGCTAGAGGGCCTAATGGGTGCCAATTGTCATACCAAAGTGAAGTTGACAAACCATTACCAATGATAACTTTGATATATGGTTGGATTATGCTTCTGATTGTGAGCAATTTCCTCCAGACCCAAGAAGAGTTGCTAGGGATATTAATTTCCCAAAAGCTTTTATTCTTAATTAAGTAGGATTTGACCCATTGGCACCACATAGATTGTTCCCCACAAGAAATGAGGAACCAAATGTGCTTGGCAATAGCAAATATATTCCAGACTTGCAAAGATTTGAGGCCCAAACCCCCCTCTTGTTTAGGAGAGCAAAGGTGCTCCCATGAAACTTTAGCTCCTGATTTTTTCAGATCAGGACCAGACCAAAGAAAGGCTCTGAGAATGGTTTCAACCTCCTTGATGACTTTCTCAAGGAGGATAAACAGGGATGCCCAATAGGTTTGCATGGAAAAAAGCACATTTTTTATTAATTGCAACCTGCCTGCATAAGTTAAGTCCCTATCAACATGCTTTAGTTTTGTGGTTAATAAAGGGACACCCAAGTATCTAACAGGCAGGGAACCTTCCTTAAATCCAAGGAGTTGGAGTATATTATCTCTGGTAGAAGGATGGACACCAGAGAAGAAAACATGGCTCTTCCCAGGACTTGGGGACAGACCAGACAAAACCTCAACCTCTTCAATTGAGGATTGTATGTGCTTGACAGAACCTACATCTCCTTTGCAAAAGATCATTAAGTCATCAGCAAAACAAAGATTGATTATTTTGGTTTTGCTACATCTCCAATGGAATTGGAAGTCACGGAGATTAGCTTTCTCCCTCAATATGCAAGTTAGAACTTCCATAACAATGACAAAAAGGTATGAAGAAAGATGGTCTCCTTGTCTGAGACCTTTCCTACCTTTTATATAACCAGTGGGTTCACCATTTATACTAAATGAGTAGTTGGCAGAAGTAACACAGGCCTTAAGCCAACAGATCATTTTAGGGTGGAACCCCATGCACTCTAGTACATCCCATAAAAAATCCCATCTCACATTATCATATGCTTTCATAATGTCCACCTTCATAGCACATCTTGGAGAAAGGGAAGATTTATGATAACCTCTCAGAAGCTCTTGGCTAAGAAAAATGTTATCAGCTATTCTTCTTCCCTTAACAAAGCCTGATTGCACAGGGTCAATAAGGGAAGGGAGTGCACTCTGAATTCTTTTGGCAAGAATTTTAGCAATGCATTTGTAAATAACATTGCAACAAGATATGGGCCTATAATCACCAATCTTGGTGGGGTTAGGGATTTTAGGAACCAGGGCAACAATTGTGGCATTAGCTTTACCTAATAATTGACGAGATTTAAAGAAGTTCTGAATTGCTGCTAGTATATCATGCCCAATCACAGGCCAAGCTTTTTGAAAAAATCCAGCGTTATAACCATCAGGCCCAGGGGCCTTGTTAGGATTAAGTTCCCAAAATGTGTCTTTGATTTCAGAGTCAGAGACATCTTGAATCATAGACAACTTTTGGGAATCAGTCAATTTCCTAGTAATAAGGTGGCTGACTCTGTCATGTCCATCGTAATGAGACATATGAGGTTTGCCTAACAAGTTGGAATAATAATTGACAAAGGAGTCTTTAACAACAGCTATGTCATTAGTGATCGAGGCATCATCTAATACAAGGCTGGTGATTTTACTCCTATTTCTGTAATTGGTTATAGACTTAAAGAAGAAAGAGGTGCATTGATCACCCAATTTCAACCATTGAATCCTTGATTTTTGCCTAGCAAGACTCTCCTCAACCCTAGAGAGGGTAAGAAATTGCTTGTAGGTCTCTCTTTCTTCATTTTGAGTGTTGGGATTAGAAGGATCAGCACCCAATTTAATTTGTAGGTTTTCAAGTTGAGTTTTTTTCTGTTGAACTTTATCAGAGATTGCACTATAGTCTTTAGAATTTAACTTTTTAAGCTCAGACTGAAGCATTCTCAATTTTACAGTCACACAGTACATTGGATTACCAATGACAACATTGGTCCAAACCTTTTGGACAGTGGACAAGAAGGTGGGATGGTCTGCTAAAAAGTCAAAGAATCTGAAAGGTTTTGTAGTAGGTTTAGGGGAGGGAAAAAGTCAAAGAATCTGAAAGGTTTTGTAGTAGGTTTAGGGGAGGGAGTCAAGAACACAACAACAGGGGAGTGGTCAGAAATCCCTGGAGTAGGGAAGAAAGTAGAGGAAAAGGGAAGGAGCCTATTCCAGCTTTCATTGACAAGTACTCTGTCAATCTTTGATGAAATGTGATTGGGAGATTGTTGTCTGTTAGGCCAGGTGAAATAACACCCAGAGAAACGCAGATCATCAATCTCACAGGAGTATAAGCAATTGTTAAAGTCATCCACATAGGAAGGGCATAGTAAGGTGCCCCCAGATTTTTCCCTAGAGGATCTGATGACATTGAAATCACCCAGAACAATCCAAGGGGAAAGTGTTTTAATACTTTCCAGATCTCTCCAAAGGACCTGTCTCTCCACATGGTCATTGGAGCCATATATAAAAGTGACAAAAAAGCTTAAGTTGTCTTGAATAGTATTAACCTCACAATGGATGTATTGGGAGGACATACTCAAAACATTGATTGATAGAGTGGCTGGATTCCAACAGATTAATATTCTACCCTTGGAAGAATAGGCTCCATTATTTGCAGACTGCCAATGAGGGCAAATGAAGTTCATTACCCTATTCACATTAGGTCCTCGGATCTTGTGTTCTAGTAAACCAAAAAGGGACAATTCCTTATTTAACAAAAAGTTTTTAGCTGCCCTCTGTTTGAGAGAATCATTAAGACCTCGCAAATTCCAAAATCCAATAAGCATAGAAAAACTAGACATGAGAAACTAAATGATAAGTTAACACTAACAATTATATGTACATATGCATGCTTATGGAAGATAAATTTAGTAGGGTTAGAGACTGCCCTGCTTAAGGAGATCACGCTCCTTTTTTAGCCTTTTCTTCCTGGCACTGTTGGACTCCCGGAACTCTTGCCCTTGTGAGCTGATAGGTGAGCTCCCACTGATGGTAGCTCCCCCAGGCTTGAATTGTGGGATTGGTGTACCCTCTTCTGACTCAGCAAGCCCTTTTGGATTGATAATAGAGCTCCCACTGGTGGCAGACCCCCAGGCTTGACTTGTGAGATAGATTTACCCACTTCTGAATCAGCAATCAGAAATTCCTCATCCAAATCCTCACTAACAGTATCGTCTGCTTGCAAGGTTTGTGGATTGATTTGTGAGGTGAGAGTTTGATTAGAGGTTGATGGAGGCTTCTGGTTGTTCTGTCCCTCTGGACCATTGGAGCTACCCCTAGCAGGTGAAGGCTCCCTAGATTTCTCAACTGCTAGAATTGAACTTGAACTTGGTTGGGTACCACTCAGCTTTGAAACTAAGTTTACTGGCTTGGCTGGTGAAGAAGATGCAATAGCCTTACTCTCTGGGCCTGAGGTGAGTTTACCCTTCCCTACAACCTTCCAAACACTTTCTTCGTTGGTCTCTTTAGGGATTTCTGTAGGGGTTAGTTTAGTACTGCAAGAATGTCCAAAAACTTTGCATTTATCACACTTAGGCGGAAGCCACTGGTATTCCACCCCTACCATCACAGATTTAGCATTAACCGAGATGGAGATATCAGAAGGGAGTTTGTCACTTGCTTCTATTTCAACGCAAATGCATGCATGATCCAATCGTTTCCTTTGAGCTGTGGCTTCGTCTACATGGATAGGCCTCCCGATTGCGCTTGCTATCTTACTGAAACCCACATGATTCCAGAATTCCAGAGGAAGTCTATGCAACTTTATCCAAACAGGAATGGTAGAGGGATGGTTTTTAGATGGGACCAACATCCTCTTCCATTCCTTTAAAACCAAATACCTACGAGAAAAGAAATAAGGCCCCCCTTCGAGCACTTTGAGCTTGGATTCCTCGTCCTCAAATTCAAATAGATAACGCAACCCCAGTTTCTTGATAGAAAACTTACCATGGTCCTTCCAAACTGCACGAGCAGTGGCATAGAGTAAAGGCATGGGCATTTTCCCATCCAGAAAGTGACCAACTAAACAGTGGTTTCCAACCCCATCATCGAGCTGTGATTCATCAAAACTAACATGGGCATCCTTACCCTTCTGAAACTCTGGATAATGGTCCAATTTCATAGACTTGGAAGGAGCTTGGGCCTTGAATAGAGAGGACCAGTTCCTTGCTTTGGCTCCCTGCGGTGGATGAAAAATCTTAGGCTCTGCTGTTTGGTTGGAGTATGCTCATCCTCCACACGAATATATTCCCCATCAAGCTCAATATTTGTGGATACTTCTGTTCCCCCTTCCTAGAGTTGGATAAGATGATCTTTGAACTTCGAAAAGCTCACTTTGACTCCTGATTTCTGCATTTCATCCTCAATAGAGCTAACCAAATAGGAGAGTCGATCAGATCGATCCCCTGCCTCTTGGAATACCTGTTGTAGCTTCCTTGAGGGACTTGATCCATGTTTGGTAGGGCTGTGGGGGCCATATTGGGGAGTGGTAGGACTCGTTTTTTGGGACCCCATCTCAATATGAGAGGCCTTCTCTGGTGATTGATTAGGAGTGATGGGGTTAGGGTTTTCGGAAGTAGAGTTTTTTGTATGAGCTAGGTTTAGATCTGAGAAACTATGGCTTCGAGGGAAACGGTGAGTGGTATACATAGTACTTGATGATAAGTACCTATTACGGTTGTGCTCGCCAAGAGCTGCCAGGTGCGGCTTGTTGTGAGTCATCTTCTTCTTCCTTAAAACGTTGGAATCTATAGCTTTGGAGCCGATATCTCTCGTTTCTGAAATAGGTTTGATCGCTGAACTGGTTCGCTCCCTAAGGGGATAAACGTTAGACTGTTGGAAATCAGGGAAGCCTGCCTTAGTACCCTGATCTGCCATTGTTGGTGTAGTTTTAACCTCCTTAACTAGGGTTTCAATGGGGATCGCCTAATTCGCCTAAACGTTAGACTGTTTTTCATTTGTTAAAATGAAAAATTCCATAAAGTTGAGTTTTAGGAAGGTTGCTAAAATCACTTTTAGTTTTCATTAACAAAAATTTAAGTTACTAAAAACTAATTTTATCTTGCATAATCCATTTGATAAAAGCAAGCTTTTTTTTTTAGCAAATGAGAGTTTGTGATTTTAGCAAATGGTAATTTTAGCTTCATGTTATGCTATTGGAGCATTGCCCCACAAAGCTCCTACATCGAACATTTATATGGTGTCCACACCAAAGTGCTATATTTGGTGTCAAATTGTGCAACAGCTTTGTCATTTCTTCCACTTCATTCAATCCATTTGACTAGCACTGAAAAAGTAGCTAATTTTAATCCCATTGGATGAGCTCCTCTCCAGTTCATGAAATGGGTCATTTGATGATCCAAAACGTACATACTTTACAGCCCGTTGAAAACAATAACCACGCCAATTCAAAATCATGTGATTAGATATCGTTTGATATATTTCGGAACATATTTTACTTAGAACATAACAAGATTACAACACCAAATCGGAACCTATTTATCTTAAGACAAATGCATTCCGAAATTATATCTAACGGTATTCGATCAACCTGATTTTAACGCGCCAAATGTCCTCGACGAATTCTAAAATGAGAATGGATTGGATCATCAAAATGGATCAAGAAAGGACCCAAAAATAAACATACTTGACGGGAAGTCCATTTTCATGGACTGTAAGGTATCAAAATGGCACGGAACTGGTGCACGACGTTGCTAAATATTTTGTTTTTGACATTGTAGCAAGTCAAAAATACCTTCTTTGTTTTTTTTTCTTTGTGGACAAGCAAGGGTGTTGGTTGTTAGTAGATTTTAGCGAGATCTGACCATTAATCTTGTGCATATCGTGCCTATGAACTAGACTATCACCTCACTTAAGAGTAAAAAAAAAAGCTTTGATACTACTATTTTGGCACCAACAGATACACTTGTTGTGAGAAACACAAATTAAAATTATTTGTGGTAATAAAAAAAATTTACTTCTAAGCAGGAAAATAACTTGAGTTTTCTAAAACTACTAGATTTCGTCAATGGCTTCCTCAAGCAAATCCTCCTCAGCAAATGGCGCAGACCCATTCCCGACGGATAAAAAGAAGGAACAACGCCCGTACCCGTACCCGTACCCTAAAGATGTAAACGTGGAGAATTTTGTCCCCAACAGGCTTCGACCGAACAACTACTCTCTGTGGAAACGACAAATGTTGGACGACGTCATTTCCAGCAAGGGCATGCTCGGTTTCATTGACGGAGCCTTTACAGCCCCGCCGGAAAATTTGACAAACGAGAAATACGTGGCATGGAAGAGATCGGACGATCTGGTGCGAGAATGGATTGTGAGAAGGCTCCCGCCGGGTATGGAGACCTGGGTGAGCCAATTCAAAACTGCTAAAGAGGTTTGGGATGCAGTTCCTCATCTGGGTATGTTGATATATCATGTTTTATTATATAATTTTCTTTCTGTTTTTTGATCACCGTGTTTCACTGTGTCATAAATGCAGGTAAGTTTGTTAATCATTATTTTAGATTTATTGATTAAGAAATTGGGACGCACGTGATGCATGTACACGTCAATACAATGGAATTCTAACAAATATGGCTTTCAATTTGTTAAAGTCCAAAAAATCCGACACCCAACATCATATTGCTCTCTCTTTGTAAGATAGAACAGATTATTCAACCAATTAATCTCTGTAATCGTTTAAAGTACGTAGCTACTTTATTTTGGCACCCCGTCTTTTAATAACCATTACCACTCTCAAATACTTTTTTTTTTTTTCTACAGTTCAAAATATACATGGCCCCATTCCATTTAGTTTTCTGAATTTACGAGAGTAGTCATTCTCTTCACATACATAAATTAACATGAACACTAAAAAATCAATATTGGAGTGACAATCAAAATTTGAAGTCCCAAAATCAATTCTCCTCTTCTCGTCCTATTGCAAAAAGTTTAAAATTTCCGCAATATTAATTGCTTGAGAAATTAAAGGATTAGCAGTGGAAATTTATTTTCCCTTTTTTGATCAACGACAGTTGAAAACATGAAGAAGAGGCTGGAGCATTACTTTCCACTCTACCAAACCACAATCAAGGGTGATTGGCAAGCCTCCGAGGATTTCCTCAAAGAGGAGCCAGAGGCAGTGCGGGCCCGCATTACTACTGACTCAGAAACGCCGCTCATTGTAGCCGCTAGAGTGAACCGGAACAAACAATTTTTTTTGGAGAAATTACTGGAGAAGATGTTGCCGGATGACCTCGCCCTAAGCGACGACATCGGCAGGACTGCCCTACACAGGGCCGCTGGAGCCGGCAACATTAAGGCGGCGAAACTACTAGTGGAGAAGAACTCGGCTTTGCCCAATATGGAGACCCATTTCAAAGAGACACCTCTGTTCTACGCTGCCAAGCATGGGGACAGGAAGATGGTTCATTTTTTGATGGGAGTCACGAACCTTGGACTGATTGTGGTTGAATCGAGGTTCAGAATTTTGTATCAGCTCACACATAGCGAACTATTCGGTTAGTAAATTTTACTTCCCCGAGGTTAGTTCATTTGGTTGGTGGGTATGCTTCCCACAAAATTGATCAGATTCGATTTTTATGGTAAGGCCACAAAAAAGAATTTTTTTGTGAATCTCTTGCTCAGTGTGATTGGCCTGTTTTTTACCAGACTAGAAAGGGATTGTTGAGGTGTGCGTAACCCAACTCAAACACCCCTAATCGTCAAACTTTAAATAAATAAAAAGTTACTAGCAGTTGTTTCTTGATTGACTATTCCTTAATTCATTTACACAAGTACTGTGTGCAAAACCACCAATCACAACTTTAACCACAACTCTTTTACATGCATATGGACCCACACATTAGAATATGGCACCAAGACAAGGTGAGTCCCACATGCACGTACGTGAGAGGGGGGGTGGTTGGAGTAAGTGTTGGTGGTTGTGTATCTAACAATTTAATTTGCCTACGACAAATTAAATGATGCTATTCTTGAAATGATCAAAGTATTTCCGAAATAAATAGTTTAGAAATTTGAAAAACTATTCCTTTAGCTAACTCCTGGTGTTCCTAATCCTGCAGACATTGCTCTAAAAGTGCTTAAATGCGACTCTAAGTTGGCAGTCTTCATTCCGGAGAAGGAAAAAGATCTCAAATTCCATGCTTTGAATGCATTGGCGGAAAAGACTTCTTCATTCCCAAGTGGAAACAAATTCAACTTCCTGCAGGAATTAATCTATTCCAGTTTGTCTCCTTTCTATCTACTAAAATATCTTTATGTGTTTATATATCTTCCAGTTTCTCTATTGCTGATTTATGTGTTTATATATCTTTTTTTTTTTTTTTGGCTAAAATAGAGGAAAAAACCACTGAAAAATCATGGTCCAGTGTCCACAAAAAGGAGAACCAACACTCGGTGCACGCTACTAAATAAAAAATATTCTCGGATACTTATAAGATAAAGGCATGTAATTAATTCAATCTTGAAACCATTTCAAATCAATGGTGATGTAGCACAAGCAAAATTATTGGGAAACTAATTTCACTTTGATCCCCTGTGTTTGGATGTGGATTGGCACCTTTATTGAAAGTACCTGACTAGCGATGAAATGGATTATTTTTTATTATTTATAAATGACATGGATTCTTGATCAAACCAAGCTAATGCAGTTGATAAATGACTAGGTTTGGACGCTTATAATTACATCTCCCCCCAAAAATAAATAAATAAATAAATAAAAATAAAAAAAGAAGGTTTGGACGCTTATTTGTTCTAAGAATTTACTTCGGATCATATTGTTGCCACTCCTACTTGACCCCTTTTTTTTTTTTTGGTAACTAAGCTTGAAATTAAAAAAGGCTAGAGTAATATAAAGGCTTTGGACAGCTGAGGAAATCTTATT
This sequence comes from Vaccinium vitis-idaea, assembly GCA_963854785.1. Lineage (NCBI taxonomy): Eukaryota > Viridiplantae > Streptophyta > Magnoliopsida > Ericales > Ericaceae > Vaccinium > Vaccinium vitis-idaea. The sequence continues at coordinate 14,927,824 of OY978219.1, forward strand.
AAATAAACATCATCATTACACCTTTACATCAACTTTTACCTCCACTTTATATTTTTCACATCAACTTCTAAATCTATTTTCCAAAATTATCCTCCACTTTTACCCACTAACTCCTTATCCACTAACTTTTCAAAAGGGCAAAATAATAATTGCACAAACTACCCATTAACTTCTCAAAACAAACACTTATTAAGGGACAGCCCAAAATGAAAAGTTGAACACTATAAATGGGACGGAGGGAGTAATATCTATTTTAATCTCTAAATTACAGCTGAATTCGCGGCCCTATTGGAGAATTAGGTTTACTATGATTACCTAATTATGCACCAAAATTAAATCTCATTTATGTACACTAGCATGATTTACCTAACAATTTTCGGTTTGCCATGAAGGAATGAAGATAAAGAAAACCGAATGTATGAAGTTTCCGACAAAAAAACATGAAGGTATGGAGTTGAAAAACATTGCAGACAACCATAGTAGATGGGATATAGAGGCTCCTCATGCTAACAACAATTCTGGTACGGCCAATGGTAAAGTCTTGAACTTCTTATCTCTTTCCGTTCGGTTGGACTTCAGTTTTATTATTCTTGAAACGAGTGCGGAGACAATATTTGGATCGGGAGGTGGCGTTGTTTGATGGTAGTCCACAACTTGTATTGTTGCAAATTGTTAGTAAGAACATGAATAGAAAATTAAGTTAAAACTCAATCTTTGTCCTAAGCTTTGTTTTGATTAGTTCAAAAAATAATAAAGACTTCATTCAATTCTCTAGTGGTCCTTATATGAAAGCCATCAGGATGGTTTACCCAAAACAAAAAAAAACCATCAAGATTTTTTTTTTTTTCTAAATTGTTTATCCTTTAAATCTCTATTTCTTCATCATTTTTCTAAAAAACTCAAGTTATTCAGATAGTGATAAGTACCTAATCGACTTCCATTCGTGTAAAAGTGGGCCACTACCTAATCGATTTCCATTTGTGTAAAATTGGGGGTGGCTCGTGCCACACCACCCCTCTCTATCACTATGTCCCTGCTCAATCTAACTAGGGATAACAACGGGTAGAGAATGGATCGAGGGGACCCTATTCTAGCCCCAATCCTCCATTGGGAATTTTTTCTCCATCCCCACCTCCATACCCAAAAGACTAGAAGAGATACTAGACAATCCACCATACCCGCCTCCCATTGGGGATCGGACATTTTCTGGTAAATCCATATATATCCAAACTAGCTGAACCAAAAAGAACGATAATATCTAAACAAAAATAATTTATGTTTCCTATAATAACAAACACAAATAATGCTATATATACAACCATTTCGGCTCTAACCATTTACAACCCATTCACATATATGCGGAGCCCACATACAATTATGGGTGTAGGCTCCACGTGTATGTGAAGGGTTGTAAATGGTTGGAGCCGAAACAGTTGTACAAGAAGCATTTTTGTAAAACTAAAACAAAATAGAATAGAAAGTTCCAAAGAAATATAGTCCACCATGATTATATAAAATCTTAACAACTACTATCATTAGACTTTTTTTAACACTTAAGCATATATAGTTTTAGTCTGGAATAATATACACAAATTATGCATCTATGTGCACTTGCACACTTGTATGGCCACACATACATATACATTTATATACTATATGCACTCATATATACATACATTCATAAAAAAAAAAAATAATAAATATATATATATATGCAATTTGGAACGGGGCAGCTATGGGTATTCGAAGGTGGGGTATCAAAAATTATACCCGCCCTATGTTCAACGAGGGATTTTTTAAGTTCTATTGGATGAAAATCGAGTAATATTCACATACAAATAGGCGGGGCGGGTATCCATCGGGTTTAGGGGAAATTGCCATTCCTAAATATGACAAATAGATGATAATAAAAAAATTTGGAAGACTAGAACAAGAAAGATCGTATTGTTACAACTAAGAGAAAAGAAAACCGAAAATGGATTTTACGTTGTAGCTTTTCATTTGAATAAAGTTCGAGGAAACCTATTAGAAATTAGGCCTTGCTTGGATGGAGGATATGGCCCCCGGATAATTTTTCACCCCCTCAAAACTATGGGTCCCACAGCTAAGCCACCGTTTGGCAACTCCACAAAACAGCCGGATAAAATTTCACCCCTTCTTCCGTTATACCCCTGCAAGGGTCTTCTCCCGGATAATTTTTGGGCACCCCTGAACCTCCCCAAAAATTATCCGGCTCTAGAGGGGAAGGATTTTGTCCATTTCACCCCTCCTTATCCCCCTCCCCCAACCCCCACACACAAAAAATTCTTGCTACTACAATTTGTAAAAACAAAAGAAAATTTTCAGTAACTGTCAAAAAAAAAAAAAAAAATTACAGACCGCAGATCTTGGTCAGTGTGTTTTCGTGATCATCTTCATTGAAGCTCCCATGGTGGTTTTGTTGGAGGACAAAAATCACAGACCACTTTCATGGAAGGACGAAAATCCAAGATGCTCCGATGGTGATTTTTTTCGGATGGATTTGAGGCTCTCGCAGAGTAGAACAATCTTCCCTCCTGGCTCTTGGATCGAATCCGAGGTTATTGCCTTCGATTTTGGGTTTGAAGTATGAGATTGGGTTTGGGTTGGGAAAGAGAGAGAGAGAGTCGATCGAAAAAGGAGAAGAAAACAGGAGGATTGTGTTCTCTGAATCTCTGGAAAAAGAAACATACATGTGGAAATTGCATTGGACCCCTCCAACTATTTACCAATTCTTCCACCAATTAACCTATTTATTGTAATTGTAAAAAAAATCAAATTTTTTAAGAAAAAAAGAAAAGGGCATAAGAGTAATTTGAAAGTTTTTACCTCATCCACCCCCTCTTATTTATAAAACATCCAAACCAAGTCAAAAGTTATCCCACTGTTTAATCCCTCATCCAAACCATCTACTTTTTTATCCCCTTCCATAAACATCACATCAATGTGTGTCAACCCTCCAAAAATAATACCCCTTCTTATCTTATCTCCCCTCTAAAACTTATCCCCCTGAAAATAATACCCCATCCAATCGGGGCCTTAAGGAAAAGATACAACATGCTACTTGATTTTTATGGAATTCCCATTTTTGCAAATGGGAAACAAGGCTTTCAAAGAGCATCTCTAGTCTCTTATGTACTTTTTTTTTTGTCTGCAATAATATTAGTGAAAACTTGACAAAAGATATATCATAAGGGCATACTCAAAATAAACAATGAAGCCCAAGGCCAAAAGCCCAAAAGGAGCCAACCCTAACCAACCATTCTGTCGCCGCCCCACGGAACCAATCCGCTGGCCAACACCCATCCTCCACCAACGCCACCACCACCGAACCACCCTACAACACCACCCCAACCTTTGACGTTAGGTCCAAAAACTAGTCACATCCAACAATGAGAACCGGTTGGTGAGCCGAAGCCGACGACGAAGAGACCCAATGACAGTGACAACAACAACAACCGTCTGATGCCATTAAGCATAAACGAATTCACCCAGTGATGAAACATGCAGAAGACAGAAGATGTTAGCAAACATGGGAGCGAGTCGACGAAAAGGAAGAGGGAAGAGGGAGAAGGAGAAAAGGGCTCCATGGACATCGCCAAATGCACTGCCACCAGACGCCGCCATGCATCCACCATCCTAAAGAAGATAACCACACTGCTGAGTCCCCAAACGAGCAGCCAAACTCCAGAGACGGTCACCGAGAAACCGCCATTTCGGTTCTCACAAACGGCCAGGAGAACCAATAGTTGGGGAAACCAATATGCCTCTGCAAGCCGCCAACCGTACCACCACACCCTCCATAGCCCGGTCCGCCAAAATAAAAAAAAAAGGAAAAAAAAAAAAAAGAGAAAAAAGAAGGAGGAAGAGAGATCGGGGAAAAGGGAGGGGAGAGCCCCCCCCCCCCCCCCCCCCCCCCAAACGGGAAACCCTAGTTGGTTTTTTAGAGAGGAGGAGAAGAGTATTTTTAGAGAGAGAGAGAGAAGAGGCTGGGGTCAAGGAAAGTTGGTGGCCGGTTCTCTAGTCCCATACTTCCTGTGTGCTTTATACTCCAACCAAGGCCGGCCCAGGCCTAAGGCCTACAAGGCCTGAGCCTAGGGCACTCCAAAAACTCCCAAAATTAGGGGCACTCCCATAAATTTTAGTGTAAGGCTTCAGTAGAAGTCTTTTTCAAGGTTAGCCCAAACCAAAAAATTAAAATTATGAGGCAACCAAGTAAGAAAAAAATTTACATTTAGGGGCTGACATGAAAGGAAGTGGAGTGGTGGTAGCTTTGGAAAAATGAATGATTTCTAAACACTAATTTTCTGATGTGGGACTAATGAAACTCACATAGATACAAATGAGAGCTCCCACAATGGTCTTGAGTTAATCCCAAAAAACTTCTTGAGAGAATCTTAATTATGTATAGCCTTCCTCACCACCTCTTACACAAATGGGCATCCAACAGCCTCTCGATCTTGCGTGAATCGAGCCCAACACTGTCCAATGAGTTTGTTACAATAGTTAATGTCATAATTTCTTTTAGTCCCAGCATATTACCGCTTGCTAAGCTTTACAGAATAACAATTATAACAATTTAAGATCTTATGGAACCCAACACGGTCCAATGAGATTCCCTTCTCTCCAATGTCATAGTTTCTTCACCACTTGAGCAATTTTGGTATTTCGTTCGAGCTCGAGCTCAAGTATTTTTTTAGCGAGCCAAGCCCGAGCATCAAAGAACTCGGCTTGTAGAGCAAAATTATGTTCCTAATGATGAAGTTTCTAAGGTATATTTCCTACTTTCTACTGAATTTCAGCAAAATAATATTATCAAAGCAACATTTTACACTTTGTATGGTTTTGACTTTCTCGTGTGATTGTTGCTGAAAAAAATTTTAGGGCACATTTTTAGATTAGGCCTAGGGCACGCAAAACCCTTGGGCCGGCCCTGACTCCAACCCTCTTGCTTTCCATGGTTGCCAATTAAGTGACATTAAATTTAGTTGTGTCGTACCTTTCACTTTCACGATTTTTGCGGACTACTTATCCTCCTTTTGGTTGTACATTACTTATGATTTTGTTGTACAATGATAAGATTACGCTTTCTTGGCTTTTAAAAGAAATCACTTGATGCCATGGCAATCCCTCTGTTGTGAAAGGAGGCTGGGCTTATGAAGTGAAGAAGAGATTCCATGCTAGGTTATCGAAAGTCGCTGAAACATTGGGTAAGGATTCTAGATGAATTTCATTTTACAATGAGTAAGACTTTCCTTTACACGGCAGGGATGACATGCTTAGTTCGTTCTTCATTAAAAAAGAAATAAATTTTTGAGAGAGGCTTAATTAGTTGGTTGTTGTTATTTTCTTGCCTATACTCAATTTGTAGGAATAATTAAGAACAGGTTGCATATTTTGAGAAGTTTTAATTGTGCAAAATAGGAGGTGGGTTACAAGGAGTCTCGTACCAGAATATAACACAGTCTGCAGATTTTCATCATCACGTCAAACTTATTCGACTATGAGACTCGCCGATAATACTAGCAAGACTCAAGTTCAAGTGATTACATTAGATTTTCATTCATATGCTAGACTAGTATGCACTGTTATTGCTTACATATTAGCTAACTATTTTAACAATACAGAGCAATCAATTAAGCCCATCCGCGAGATCCGAGAGAAAAGATTGCTACACGATCAAGCACATGATCTTCTCCGATTCCTTTGCCACGAAATTATACGCTCAGATTTCTCAAATGCAGATAGGATACTTCTGCTACCATTACAACACGCAACAAAGCACGGAATTCATGAAATTGTTGAACAGATTTTGACGGCATACCCTTATGCCATTTATCTTGAAAACGATTTATACCATACAATTTTCCATCAAGCGATTCTTTACCGACAAGAAAGCGTGTTCCGTCTCATATGCCTACTTGAAGAGTATAGGGTCATAGTTTTCTCAAAACGGGGCAAGAATCACAACAACAATGCTCTTCATTTGGCTGGCCTTTTGCCGCCTTCAACAATACTCGACCGCACAGCCGGTGCAGCTCTACAGATGCAGAGAGAATGGCAGTGGTTCAAGGTACGCTTTCATTTCAAATGATCTAAAGATGACAAATTAATGACTGATCAAATTTAATTAATTGCCAATTTTCCTTACATAGCCTGTTGGAGATGCTCTTAGAGGACATTTGCACTATTTTATAGGTAACGAGTAGCGCAATTCCAGCCCAATAGAATGATGGGGACTGCAGAAATAGAAAAATGCAATTGTTATTTTGGTATTCTAATCCCACATGTTCTCAAGATACGTTAATTGGGATTTCTTGGGGCATTCTCACTTGCCTAATTGGTCATTGTTGTGAAATATTGGTCTACGACCTTCCGAACATGAACTAATTTTCATGTTCGGAACTAATTTTCATGTTCAACACAATCAACCTTTCGCAAACGAGATGTCTCAAAACAATATTCTACCGCTAGGCGCTAGAGGCTACTTACAGATCCTGGGTTTTAAATAAAACTTTTCATTCATGGAAATAGATGACACTTTTCTAATTTTAAACCACCTGATTTGTAGGGAGTTGATAGACTTGCACTTCCAGAAAACAAAGAAGAGAAAAACACGTTTAACAAGACACCCGAAGAAGTGTTTAGTGAGTCACACAAGGGGTTGATGAAAGAAGGAGAGAAGTGGATGAAAGTTACCGCAAGTTCATGCACAATCATAGCATCTCTCATTGCTACCGTGGTGTTTGCGGCTGCCATACAAGTACCAGGTGGAAGCAACAGTGAGGGCCGCCCAGTTTTCTACCAAAACCGAGCCTTCATAACTTTTGGCATATCTAATGCGCTTGCTCTTTTCTCGTCCATTGCTTCCGTAATCTCGTTCTTGTCCATCCTCACTTCTCGCTATGCAGCAACAGATTTTCTCTTTACCTTACCCAAAAGAATGATATGGGGTCTGGTTAACCTCTTCGTCTCCATATTATTCACAATGATGACCTTTGGTTGCATACTTAATCTTGTGTTTAGAGAAATCAAGGAATGGATTCTTATTCCAGTGGTTGCATTGGGTTGTTATCCTGTGTACTTGTTTGTGGTTTTGCAATTTCCTCTCCTAATGGCTATGGTAAAGTCCACATATTTTTCAGGTGTGTCTTTTCAGCAAATTGATCCTATGCCCCAATAGATTAGATATCAAAACTCAAGACTCTGGTAGCAGAGGGCTTTTTAGCCTCATTACCGATGTAAAGCTATACAGTAGTAAAATGTATTTGTAAAATGTTATGATTGTCTTCTGTAATTGAGTACCTCAATTTGAGTATTTTTCCCTTCTATTTGTATGATTGAGAATCCTGCGCAGTTATATTCAGGGGTGGATCTACATCCAAGGGTGAACCACCCTTAAGAATTTTTTTTTAGACTACATGTAATGTTTTTAATTTTATTTTAGTTTAGCTCTTTTTGAACACCCAACTCAAAAATATTTGAACACCTAATCCTAATAGTCTTGAACACCCAAACAAATAATAGTTGAACACCCAACCCAAAAACAATTGAACCCAGCCCACAACCAATTACAACCCATAACTAAATCGAATAAACTAACAAAACCAAACAAAAATAAAAACAAGGAAGAAAATAACATTATTGATCCTTCAAGAAAAATAACACCTACTTTAGCTCGATCAAAGCTCGCACTCATAAATGTACTAATTTCGTATCTGTGACACTAACTACCTAATTTTTTTTATCTTTTATTGTTTTAGGGTTTTGGCTTAGGGCATCCACAATGGGCTCTCAAAATGGCTCCTAAGTGAGACTCCTAAGATTTACCTAGCCATGTGCTCAAGTATTGCCTTCAATGAGCTCCCCATACAAACTCCTAAGGGTGGCTCCTAAGCTTGGCTCCTAGCACAATAGTTAAATTTAGGTAGTCTTCTAGCTAACTCCAAGTGGATCCAAAGTCTTTAAATATTTTTTTAATATGAAATCTTTGAAAAAGTTGTTGGGAAAAAGTTGCTCCTAATTTTTTTTTTTCAAAAAATAGAGAATGTTATTGCTAGCCTATTTAGTGCGCACATCCTCTCTAAATTTAACAAGCTCTAGGAGTGAAAAGTGGACCCCAATTATGCTTATGTGTACACCTTAGGATACAACTTAGGAGCAATTTTTAGGGAGCCCACTGTGGATGCCCTTACATAATTATGGACAAGCTAATCACTACAAAAAAAAAGAGGCTCTTTGCGTCCTTAGGCCTCGTTTGATTCACGGACTAAAACAGGTAGGATTGATAGTCCCGGAACTATTTGTCCTGAGACTAATCTAGTCCTGAATCCTACACAATCCCATATTTGATTCGTGCAGGATTAATATTGGGATATCCCTTGGTTAGGCCTATTTCATGTTTGGTTCCGTCATTAAATTCTGAGATTAGTTTGAGGACTATTTCTTTTTCTTTCCCCTCTTTCTCATAAAGTTAACCTGAAAAAGCAGTTCATTACAAAAACGTTCTTGAAACCATATATATCAATTAACCATTTTGCTCATTTGCTTGATTCTTGATTCCGAAACGTTCTTGTCCAAAAATAAAAATAAAAAACTTGCTCTGGAAAAAGTTTCAGAAAAGAAAGAAAGTAGAAACTATAAAGAATAAGAAAGAAAAAAAAAATGGTCTGTTGGGTTTTTATAGATCCATGTTTCGAGTCGATTCTTGACGTGGCGGGCAAAAATTGAACTACAACCCATCAGATTTGGAGAGGTATTTGCAAAGAAAAAAATCAAAAAATCGGAAATCGAAAATCGAAGAAGACTGTGATTGAACTACAACCCATCAGATTTGGAGAGGTATTGCAAAGAAAAAAACCAGTTAACCAGAAAATCGAAAATCGAAGAAGACTGTGAATAAGAAATTAGTCTCACCCCCCCCCAAATGGGATTACACAGTACCTACCATATAAGATAATTTATGTACCGGGATTACTAATCCCAACTGCTTTTGTGGGAACCAAACAAGGGATTAGGTGGGATTGGACGCATTTAATCCTATCTCAGGTGCATAGTACCCGAATCAAACGAGGCCTTAAGGTACCGTCGCAATTGCTCACTATGTCGTCGCAAAATTATTTGCGACCGCAAAAATAGGGACGCAATTGCTTGGGTGTCAAAATTATTATAAAAAAAAACAGAAGCTATTCGAAAACCCCTACCCGGAAGCAAGATCCATAACCCTATCATCATTGTCGGTTGTCATCATCTTGCCGTCTCAGAAGTTGGAGGTCCGTTCATCATCCAAGATGAGGTTGGAAGCTTAGAAAAGGCATTTGTTCCAAAGACTTCATCTCTAAGGGTATACAACTTCGTTTCTCTGTTGAGACTAAACAACTCGACGTTCTGAGGGGTTGTGCTAGGCCTAGGTATGGTTACTCATACCTCCCCTAGGCTTAGTCAACCAAAAGTCTAAGCAAAATGCCACCATAACAGGAAATGGTTGCTCAAATGCCGTATGGCACTTACCTATTACCATGCGGTAATGTATCTTTTGAGATACATTCTTTTTTTTTTTTTTTTTTAATCCCACTTATGGTTCATCTATACCTTCAAGGAGAAAGTTCCCATTGAAAAACATCCATATTGAAAATCATCTTTACCAATATTTTTGCTCGAAATCTGTTAAAATTTCCTACACTGTTATAACTGTGTCTCATGGCACTTATTTGTACCGCATGGTACATTTATAAGCAGGGGCTACTCCACATAGTGGAGAGGGGGGTTAGCTGACCCCATGAGGGAAAAAAACCTACTATTATATTGAGATTTTTGAAATATTCATAAAAGAACCCCCTAAATTTGGTGGTAACACCACTGGATAACTCCTAAAAGTTCACAAAAGTTATTTATTTATGTGGTTTGTTTGAATCCTAGTCATTCGTTTTGTTCTTTTGACAAGGAGATGTTGATCTGTCTCGCTAGGTTGAGATTTAAATGTGATTTTTGTTGGAATAAGATTTTTATTTGCCATTATTGTGACGTTTTTCTTTGATTTATGATTGGTAAAAGTATTTGACGTTTATGAATGACCCCACGCTTCCGAACTTTTGGAGTCGCCATTGCTTATAAGTGCAGCACGTCACACTTAAAAATTTCGCACAACACTGCCTCAAAAATAAAATTTCAAATCATTTTTTCTAGTGGCAGTGTATGAAATAACAATCGTTTTTCTTTAAATTCATTGTTATCATTTTAAGTTCTTATCAATTATGCTTATTTATTGTTTACATAAATAAAGCTTGGCAATACAATATTTCCCCCCAAAAAAAAAATCCCACAAATATCTAGTAAAGACCGGTTTTTAATCGGGCGAGCGGGGTGACTTAAAAACCTTCCCCACGCCTAACCTGGCTCCCGAACCCAGAATTCTCTATTTTCGTAGATCAAATCCTTTTTTAAATCAGAGGCACAAGAGTCATTATTTTCAAACTTATTTCCAACGGTTTCTTAGGTATTAAATCATTTTCAAAATAAAAACCCGGGTGGCGACTCTGAAACCCTTTTTCAAAGGAATAAAATTTTCTGGTGGCACCGTCCACACCACTCTTAGAGGATTTGGACAAAGCGGGACAATACCGTTGGGGGAGTGGGGCACTGGGTTGGTTGTATAGGGACTTGTGTCGTGCCACTGTTCTGACTGCACACAAGATAAGGGGGTGCTTCATCCTCCTTCAGATTTGGCCATGGGACAGGTTTCCCTATATTGCGCCACTACAACATAATAAGCTTCCAATGCAATCCGGTCCTCTAATTACACAGTATGAACAATTATTAAAGTTTCTGATTATTCACATAGTCTAAAAGTACATCAAAGTAACCAAAAAAAAAATCATTACTAAAGTTTTTTTGTAGATTTGTGTACCGAACATGACTCTTATATGATTTGCATGATGAACATAAATTTTTGCAGTAGGCATGACGTATTTTCAGTGGTGCAAGTTCCGACTCATGTGGTACAACAATATCGTTTTAGTTTTGACATAATGACTAGTGAGCAGGTTAGTTATATATTATTGCGTTGTTTTTGTAAAAATGGTATAGTCTGGATGATATCCAAGATACTGATTAATTATGAATTCTACATAAACAATAAAATGAGAAATTTTTTGTTTATGAATCTTTGTAGACTTTAAGTTAATTAATCGTTTCTTTTCTATTTCAAATAATGTTTTATTCGATTTTCAAGCTTGTTTGACTTTAATAACAAATTGTCAATCTAGGTTGTTTGGGAGCCGTATTCAGCTGATGTCATACAACTCTTCTAGATTATTTTTGCGTTGATAGTGAGGTGTGGCAGACAGTAGCCACATTGCTGTGTTTTTTCTGTTGCTGAGTGGCATCAACCAAACAAGGTACTTAGATAGTTTGGGCAGTGACAACAAGTACCGAACGTGAGTCACGACCTATCAGAACACCACGGCCATGACCTTCCTGTTATAGTCAATGACTGGTCCATTGAGTATGCACCACTTATTGCCTTGTGGGAGCAACAGTTGGAACGAGTTGTTACAAGCCCAACCTTAGAGGGTGACCTTAGTTACCATGACCTATACTTGGTGTGGTACCGAAGAATTACACATCGATACGTTAGTCGTCTTGCGTGTACATATGACTTAATTTGTGGTAAGGAAAATCAACCCAGACTTTAGTTAGTGTTCTATTTCCATCTATGCACACTTTTTATACTCCACATTGTGAATTAATAGAAACTACATACAATTACTTTGAATCTTTAATCTTCATAAAACTTGTGATTATTGCATCTACTGAGTACTTGGCATTTTCCCTATGCTGGAGTTGAATTAAATGATGTAGCTACCCTTCCCACTGCAGAGGATGCACAACTGGATTCGGGGTTAGCAAAGGATGCACAAGTAGAGAAAGGGAAAAAGGAGGACGGGGCGGTGGAAGACAGACAGGCGATGAAGGATGTCCTTCTCCAAAAAGGAGGAAGTTGACTTTGGCGAATGATGAATCCCAACCCCAAGAGGCGGTGACACAGGTAGTAGACAAGGGTCAACCACGTCGTACAAAGAAAGTACCCAAGTTCGGTACTCACTCCCCTCCTCTCTTCCTTCATTTGCTAAAATTTGATAGCTATGTCGAGACAAACGCATCTGCATACAGTTGACTTCTTCACAAAAATGATGTAAGGCTTTTTGTAAGAACTGGGGAGTATCTATTGCCATGGTGACTGCTCGCCGACGTGGAATAGGAAGGTTAAATGATCTACAATCTTCAATTAGCACTTCAAATAGGTGAATTCCAAATTTCATACTCTCGTCGCATTTCTCTAACATAGACGGATGCATATAGCAAGTTAGGGTTCAAAGGAATTGAAATTCATCATCAAGCATCCAATGACGACTCGTACCTTCAAATATATCGCGGACTGTATACTTCATGGTAACCTATGAATTGGAATAAAAGTGTTGTGTCTCCTTTTTATACACACATGCAAAATTTGTAGAAATCATAAAGGGTCTGAATTTGTCTGACAGGATTCCTGATGGATAAGTAATTGAATTTCAACCCCATGCAATTTCTTAGGCTGCACACATACAAGAAATAAAATACTTCTCAGGTTGAAAGTGAGAAGTAACCAACAACCTCTCAGACTACACATAGAACTTATTATTTGTCATGTTCAACCTGAGAAGTTTGTAGGGTTCAATAATTTTACATGTCAGGAATATTGTAAAAACATACCCCTGCCCAACTGTGCACTTTATCAGTTGTATGGAATGTAGTTTGGCAACCCCGACCCATTTTGAATGACAACTAGGTACACATTTCATCTAATATATGTGAACTTATCATACATCTGACCCTTTGTCTATAAAAGAAATTTGAATGTTTGACATGAGATAGGTGTATTACAATGGCAAACAGAGATTATCCCAAATGGAAAGCGAAGGGCAAAGAAGAAAGTAGTTCAAGTGTAGAAACCCCAATTTGCACCCTCCAAGAACCCTTAAGTTCTGGTCGATTGGCTCACCAATGATGATATGGATCAAAATATGCCTCAAAAGCTTCAAACAATGCTCTTTGTGCTTACAAATCAAACCAAAATCTCTTCAAAATAAACCCAAGCATGCATTACCTTTTCGTACATTCATTTTTTGATATATAATATGTCCCAATCCGTTTTAAAATAAGAGAGATGCGCACGTTTTACCAAAATGACTTATTTTTTCGACTTTCTGAGGGTAAAATGGTCATAGATATTGATGTATAAATTATTTTGGGTTCAAACCACTTGGGTTAGAAATTAGACTTAACAAGTTTTTCAACCCTTCAAACCACGTGCAAAATGGAATTTGGTACCACCCGGGGGCAGCCCCGCGATGTTTGGTCTGTTGTGTAGTCTCAACTTGTTCGCACCAGTTCAGCTGGTGCACACGAGTCTCAACTGGTGCGCATGAATGCCAACGTGTGTTCATGAGTTGACTGTCAAACGCTAAAATTTCGTACAAGCATCTTACAGGCGAATCCCATGATTGTTATTCAATTTCTAGGGTTGTCCAAGTGCCCTCTCCTCTTTGAAACACGGATCCATGTTCTTGGGATTACTTTTTGGGCCCTTTGAACCTTTTCAAACCCCATTTTGAACTCCCCCACACTTATAAATACCCTCCTACTTCTCAAAAACAAAAACCAACTATTGCTACAAGCTCCCATACTTACCAACCTACTGCTACTTCATGCTACTACTCTCTCTCTCTCTAACTCATTTTCTTTTTTCTTTTTCTTTTTTATATCTTGAATATTTTACACCTCAAGTCCTATTAAAAATCCTGTAGCCCCTAACCCCATTTCCTTTCTACCTGGCTGACTGGATTTCGTTGATAATTCTACCTGGATGACTGCAGTGCGCCAAGTATACCTGCTAGATCCTAAATACACAGATTTGGCTGTTGTGAACAAAATGAGCAATCTTTAACAAAAATAAAATAAAATAAAATAAAATGAGCAATCTGAAACGGGCTCCGCTCATGAGTTGTCGTATAATTGGCCCTATTCTTAAAAAATAACAATTATGGTAAAATTTCCAACTCATGATTTGTGAGTTGACCTCAGATTATTGTTTAGGTTGTCGCATGGGTCAAATCACGCATGCGTAACCAATTAGGAAAGTCATAGCTGGAGTTGAAGGTAATCATAGTTACCCAGTTTTCCATATTTTTTTATCCCCAAAATATACTTTCGGCATGTAATGGAATTTTTCGGAATAGGATCCCATAGGATCAATATGGGCCAGAATCCACTGGAAGGCATACGACGAAGAAATGTTTCCAAGGATGCTTAAGGCCAGTATCTGCATCATACTAAAGAAGATTGTTCTATTCCAACCTACACCAAAGACCCCCTATTTGAACATCACACTGGCAAACCTTCAATGTGTGATTGAAAAATTTATGTTGGATTGACCGTTATTGTTTGTTTAACTCTATGATTTCATGTACTATGCTTCAAGGACCGTTAACCCCATGAAGTATTGTTGTTGGGTTTGTAATTTGTTTGTTGTTTGGTTGGTTTTCATTTTTAATGAAGTATTGTTGTTATGTTCAATTGCTACATTGTTGGTTTTCGTGTTTATAGATCCAAGAAGAGAAATAAAGGGAGGGTCTAGTAAGGATAAAGTTGAAGACAAATAAGGGGTCCAGCACTTAACAAAGGAACAATTATTAGCGATTATACATAATACAGTATCAAGCCCTAACTTTTGAAAAAGAGAAAAGGAAAAGAGGGAGAGGGAGGATTGTGGACACCCCTTCGAGGAATTCGATTCAGAGTCGCGACCCGGGTTTTTGCGGATTGTCCCCGAGGAACCGAACTCAAATGATTCGTGCCTCATTTTTAGGATAAGATTTTAGTACCAGTCCGTCTTCGCCATAATATCTTAGGTTTACGAGGGGTGAAGGGTTTTATAGCACCCCCCTCAGCCGATCCTAGAGTTGGTCTCTACTTAGTATTTATGGGATTTGTAAAATGCTCAACCTTGAGCAAGTAAGAGAGGATGGGACATGGTAAACAAGTAAATGAGATTGCAAATAAAGATGCACATGAAACAGTGGATACTTGTGCGATGTGTACAAAGTGATTATTTATGATGCATGAGATTCATTGGGATTCATGAGATATATGACCTATGCAAGACATAGTTTACATTAGCTAAAGGCGAGTATAAACATGAGTAATGACATGGGATATTCACTAAATGAAGGGGATATGCAATAATCTATGTATGACCAAACTTAGATGCAACAAAATAACCATAAACATAAGTTGGATTGAACAAGATATAACAAATAAGAACTGTTTGGAACCAAAATGGATCTGTTTGCATGAGCGCTCAAGTGGGCTGACTTGAGCGCTCAAGTGAGCTCCCCTCTTGCAATCCATGTTTAGCCTTCATCTTTCAAAAGTAGATCTGTTTGTCTTTATTTATCATATTTCCATACTTATAGCTACTATCCTCGAAACAAATTACCCCAAAAACTCATTTTTCAACTTATTACATGAGCAAATCAGACCACAAACAGACCCATCTTGAGATTAATTAATAAGCATAATAACTGGAAACATTTTAAGCCTATTCAGAACAAAAAACAAGAAAATATGAGAAAAAGGGGATTTGAGCGCTTAAATGGACTTGAGTGCTCAAGAGTGGGTGACTTGAGCTCTCAAGTGGCTCCCTTGAGCTCTCAAGCCAACGGCTTTTACAACGTTTCTTCTTGATTTCATTTAAAAAATGCCTCTGTTTACCATCATTTATCATGTTTCCAGATGTTTAGCCATCATTTTCAAGAGAAATGAGCTTCAAAAGTGTGATTGTAGTCCACCTCCTAGGCTGATTTGACCTTAAAAGGAGCTCTTTTCGATACCAACAACCAAAAAAATGGATAAACAAGATAATATATGGACACAAGTAGCAAAATAAAAAAAAATGTATGAAAATGGACTGAGCGCTCGGGTGGGTGGACTTGAGCGCTCAAGTGGGTTTCAGACCATAAATTTTGAAAATAATTTTGTTTGATTATTTGACCAAAACAAGTATAGAACTGGTATGAGGAACCAGCCTAGGCTTCTTTGGTTCCCTCAGGAAGCAAATACAGTATATTATTAAGGTATTTATACCTTTTCAAGCCTAAAACAAGAGCTTTTAAGATGATTTTACTGGAATAGGGCTGGATGATCAAGAACTGAACTGAGATGTGAGCTTTGAACACATTTGATGGATATTTAGGCAAAAGTTGAGTGCTTAGAAGGGGTTTTTGTGGGATTCTTTGAGAAATAAGACTCAAGATTGGATTTAGGGACTGATGGTGGACTAGGTTTGGCCATGATTGTGTAGAACTAGACTGGAATTTAGGTTTTAATCATGTTTTGATAGGTTCTAGAGCCAAAAGTAAGAGCTAAAGGGGGTGTGTGGGTGTGGGTCTTGGTTGTTTTATCTTGGATTAGTAATGGGAGAGTAGAAGATGATGGAGAGAGGCCTAGTTAACAATGGCTAAGTGTAGAGTGTCCAAATCAAGGAGAATAAGGGGTTTTATAGAAGGATTTTGAGGGAAATTAAATTGAACTTTAAACTTGGGTTAGAGGTCTAGGGGATAATTTGGTCTAATAGACATGTAAGGATATGCATTTCGGGGTCTGGGGGAGCCTAACAAACAAAGGAATCTCATGATTTTGCTTACAGGGTGTTGTGCAGAAATCTGCCATGTGGACACAACTCGAGCGCTCAGGTCAACTTGAGCGCTCAGATAGGATGACTTGAGCGCTCAAGTGGCTTTTGGATTTTTCCGGTTTTCTTGGGATTTTCGAGGGGTTTTGGTG
Source organism: Vaccinium vitis-idaea (assembly GCA_963854785.1). Classification (NCBI taxonomy): domain Eukaryota; kingdom Viridiplantae; phylum Streptophyta; class Magnoliopsida; order Ericales; family Ericaceae; genus Vaccinium; species Vaccinium vitis-idaea. The sequence continues at coordinate 14,944,726 of OY978219.1, forward strand.
AGATGGAAGCCTTGTTCAAGCTTGTGTACTGTCCTTGAGTTATTCTTCGTCATTGGGATCGACACGTTACATTTACAAAGTATTCCACACTTAATTGGAAAGTTACATCTACAAAAGCACATTACAGCTATGTCGAAGCTCCAACATTGCCTTCTCAAAGGATGTCTTCACAATATTCCTTTCTGCTTCCCTCTGAGTACACTGATTTATTTGTTTCTTCAATCTCATTAAATGCAACTTGAAGATTTAAATCCAATTGTAACTTGTCGTTGTTTAGCTGACTAAGCAAGCATCAATCTGTATTTGTTCCTTTACGGCAAAAAGCATGTAATCCACACATAAAATACCAATAAAATATATAATCCACACTTATTTGTTTATTTTGACTTAGAGGGAAAAAGAAATAGTGAGTTTTTTTTTTAAATGGTCTTGTTTTTAGTTTCTTGTTTAAAAACTTGAGATTTATTTTGTTACTAGCGTAATTGGTGGATGGGGCATATTTATTTTGTCTGGGTAACAAAGCAACAGACAATGGCCGTGAGATAAGGTTGGGATTCATATGGATTGCTAGGGTTGCTAGGGGCAATAAAGAAAACAAAAATTAGAAAACATCTTCGTATATTTAAAAATAGTAGTATAGACTGAAAAAAATTCAAAACACGCTTTTACCATAAATTCCCAAATGGGCCAAATTACAAGCGTGTTTTGAAGGTCTCTTTTTAAAAACATGTTTAAAAACATCTTTTTAGGCGGATTATGATTAACGAATGTCAAAACCGTGTTCGCCAAATGCAATTTTCGTAAAACCGTGATTGCTTATCACATTTTCAAGTATTTTAGAAATAAAGTTTTAAAAGTAACATATTAATTACTTAAGTTACAAAATAAATTCAAATCGTTTAATCGCCCATAGATATTACCACCCCAAACTCTAAATAAGACGATCGAAGTTAGTAAAAATGAGAGTTAAAAAGACTTCTCAGGTCGTGTTAAAAATGTCAAAACCATGTTCGCCAAACACGATTTTCATAAAACCATGATTGCTAATCACGTTTTCACGTATTTTAGAAATAAAGTTTTAAAAGTAACATATTAATTACTTAAGTTATAAAATAAATTCAAATCGTTTAATCGCCCATAGATATTACCACCCCAAACTCTAAATAAGACGATCGAAGTTAGTAAAAATGAGAGTTAAAAAGACTTCACAGGTCCAATACGAGAAGTATGTTGGATAGTTAGTAAATGATAAGTTAATTAAACTTCTCAGGTCCAACATGAGATGTTTAAACTACTTCAATTAACTTCTCACGTCCAACATGGGTTGTTTAAAATACTTCTTAGATATACGAGAAGTATGTTCGCGGTTAGTAAATCACAAATTAATCCGACTTCTCATTTTCGACATGAGACGTATGTATGGACACGCTAGCCGAATATCCATGTTGGACGGTGATACGTCGGATGAAATTTGAAGAGACTTCTCAGGTTGAGAATGAGAAGTAAAGAAATATCTCAAATTGAAAATAAGAAGTACAAAACAACGGTAGTTTTATAAATAGTTTGAAAAAAATAATAGATTGCTATATAGTATGAAAAATATCGTCATTTTGATAATAAAAAAAACTTGTACATAGCGAGGGGGAAACCCTCGCCTCTATTAGTCAGCGAAACTGAGCGAATGCAAAGTGACGAGGGAAGAAGAGAGCCTCTTGGCCACCAAAAATTGGTTTTGTCTAGCTATAATGGAGCTCATGTAGAGAGCCTCTTGCAGATGCTCTTACTAAATGAACCGAGTTTGAGCTTTACAAAGCTTTGGGAATCTAGTAGTGCGGAGCTACACTACAGGATTGTAGTGCGGTATCCGAGCCGTTGATTGTCCAATCATGGTCTTGATTTCATCTTAACACTTGCATGATCCGAGCCATCTATTGTCGAGATGAAATCTGAGTCATTGATTGACGAGATCAACGGCTCGGATGCCGCACTACAGGATTCCCGAATCCATTGGACTTAGCTCGACTCGTTTTCGCGCCTAGTTAAATGCTTTGCTTAAAGTATGTTGTTCCCCTTCAAAAAAAAAAAGAAGAAAAAAGTCAGTTTTTACAGAATCATTAATTATTAGCTGATGTGTCGAGTTAATAGTGGACGACCGTATACAAGGGATGCACGGTGACGGAAGCTCTGTTTCTTTTTCCTGTTTGGTATCACTCATAGAGAGTCATTCATGGGGAAGCTAAAAAGGTTAGGAAAAGCGAAAAGACTTTGCCCACTGATTCATTGCTCGATCTTCCTCCGAAAAATTCACCAGTAAACATGGCTAGTAATAGTCGCCGACTGCGAAGCGACGACGGGTCGAATCGGTCGACTTCTCAGGTAAAGGCGCCACCTCAGTTTTTCAAGATAATTCACTCTTCAGCTGTGCCCTATCAGAAACTGGTAAGGAATCATCCATACAACATCTCTCCCTCTCTATAAGACTTGTTAATTTCCTGTTCTAATTTTCATTGTTTGTCATGGTTTGTAAATTGTAATCCATGATTGTAATATGCTAATGTTTGCCATTTACTGTGATATTGGTTTGGCTAGCTGTTAGTTATGCAGAAGGATTTGGTTTTATGATTCCATAGCATTTACTTAGCTGATGATTTCATGGTGTTATTAGCCTTTGCTTTTTTTAGTAATACATTTTACAGAGCTTCTGGTCTTATTTTGGCGAACAGTGACAGTCCGGACCTAGGTCAAAACCGTCAGGATGGATTTCAAATTTTATGTATTTTTTGTCTCTTCTTGTGGGCGCATTTTGACCTAGTAAAAGTCTCGATTAGAAAATTACTATCCCGCACAAAGTTGTAATCCATTAAACCAGCTTTCCAACCCGTTTTGAATAGCCTCATTTGGATAATCGATCAGAAAGTTATGGTTGAGGCACTCCGAATTCTGAATTCAATCAAGCTCTTGATGGATTGTTCAAGCTCGACTCACTTTTGAAGTTTTGCGATCGTGATAATCTTGGCATGGCTAGTGAAATTGGCAAGTCAATCTCGAGCTTTCAAGACTGAGCTTAAGCTTTTGAAATTTCGATCTATCAAGCCCGAGCTTAAGCTCATGACGTTCCACAATAACAAAAGTTGAGAATAAAAGGCTATACACCTGCATAAAGATATTGAATGCTCAATCTTTCGGTGTAACTTCCCTAACACTAGAAAAACAATCTTCGTCTTCCACACACTTGATTCATTATACTTGTCATTATCTGTTCACTAGATTTTCATAGGGTTTGATGTAGATATTTCTCTATCTCACTTAAGCAGTTTCCAATCTGGATGCAAAAGTTTTTGAAACGTACTAGTGATTGGTGAAAAGATATAAATGGAAGGGAAAGATCTTACATATTTGTGATATTTATTGATTTACCCCCAACTTTGTAATATAGATACAGAATGACCCATATTCAGGAGCCTATCAAGCCAAACACCCATATGCTTAGGCTTGGCTTGAATTTATAAACAAACAATCAAAAGTGATTGAGCTTTGGCTTATGTTTTCTTTGAACGAGCCAAAAGTCGAGGCAAGCTTGAGCTGTTTGGTTCGTTTAGCTACCCTAACACCCTAAGAAGCACGGATACGGATACGGGATATGGACACGACACGACACAGATACGTGGATACGTGATTTTCCCAAAAACTAGGATACGATACGTTGGGGATACGTTAATATATATATAGGATCCCGTTCTACTAAGGACTCCCTCAAACTCGTAATTTGCAGACCTCATGGATCGGGGTCGAATCTCGACAATCCAAACGCTCAATGTGTTTAAAACGTGATTTTAAGGGTCACCGCGAGGATTCGTCCAAAAAAAATACTCGGAAGGGCTTCATTCGAGCATTTTTCGATAAATTATATATGTACGGTTATTATGAAAAATCGATCGGATGAAGCCCTTTCGGGTATTTTTTTTTTTGTGATTCCTCGCGTTGGCCACAGAAAACATGTTTTAAACACATTGAGCGGTTCGGATCGTCGAAATTTGGTCCGGAAAATCAAAAAAGGGGTGGTCCTCACGGAGGAGATCTTTGAGGGAGTCCTCAATAGAACATCTTCCTATATATATATAGGAAGCCGATCTACTAAGGACTCCCTCAAACAAAAATTTCGTGCGGACCTCACCATTTTTCGACTTTCCGGATCAAATTTTGACGATCCGAAATATAGCGTTTTTAACAAAAACTGATCCGATCAAGCCCTTCCGGGTATTTTTTTTTGAAGATTTTCGGCGTGGACCCTTAAAAATGCATTTTAAAAACATTGAGCGGTTCGGATCGTCAAAATTTGATCCGGAATGGTGAGGTCCGCACGGAATTATCCTAAGGACTCCCTCAATAGATCATTATCCTATATATATATATATAGGTGGAGTTTCCTATCCGGACCCCGGGATTGAAGGAAATTTCACTTTTTTTTGTGTTGCCAATTGTTTTGGCAAAATCCGATCCGTCCAATGTGTTTAGAAGGTGTTTTCCAAGGTCCACGCGAAAAATCTTCAAAAAAAATACCGGGAAGGGCTTGATCCAAGCAGTTTTTCGCAAAAACTGTATTTATAAATTTTTGCGAAAACTGCTTGGATCAAGCCCTTCCCGGTATTTTTTTTTTGAAAATTTTCCGTGAGGGACCTTTGAAAACACCTTCTGAACACATTGGACGGATCGGATCGTCAAAAAAAAATTTGGATCATGGAGGTCCGGAAACGGGAAGACCGGAGGAGAAGCTCCCCCTATATATATATATATATTTTCTAGTCCACACCTCCCGGAAATAAGAAAAACATGGCTTTTGTTGTGTTGCAAATTATTTTTGAAAAATCCGAGCCGTCCAATGTGTTCAGAAGGTGTTTTCAAGGGTCCAAACGGGAAATCTTCAAAAAAAAATACCGGGAAAGGCTTGATCCAAGCAGTTTTTCGCAAAAACTGTATTTATATATTTTTGCGAAAACTGCTTGGATCAAGCCCTTCCCGGTACTTTTTTTTGAAGATTTTCCGCGATGGACCCTTGAAAACACCTTCTGAACACATTGGACGGCTCGGATCGTCAAAAAAAAATTTGGATCATGGAGGTCTCGAAACGGGAGGTCCGGACTAGAAGCCCTCCCTATATATATATATATACGAAATCTTTCCCATTAGGACTCCCTGATGGGAAGCCCATCAGGGACTCCTATTTTCCGATCAAATTTTCACGATCCGAACCGTCCAATGTATTTAAAAGGTGTTTTTAAGGGTCCCCGTGAAAAATCAGTGAAAAAAAATACCGGGAAGGGCTTGATCCGATCAGTTTTCGATAAAAACTGTATAAATGCATTTTTATCTAAAACTGATCGGATCAAGCCCTTCCCGGTATTTTTTTTCACTGATTTTTCACGGGGACCCTTAAAAACACCTTTTAAACACATTAGACGGTTCGGATTGTGAAAATTTGATCGGGAAATAGGAGAATTGGAGGGCTCCCTGATGGGCTTCTGATGGGAAGCTCACTGTATATATATATAGCCGGATTTTCTAGTCCACACCTCCCGTAAATAAGAAAAAAATGGTTTTTTTTGTGTTGCAAATTATTTTTGGAAAATCCGAGCCGTCCAATGTGTTCAGAAGGTGTTTTCAAGGGTCCACGCGGGAAATCTTCAAAAAAAAAATACCGGGAAGGGCTTGATCCAAGCAGTTTTTCGCAAAAACTGTATTTGTATATTTTTGCGAAAACTGCTTGGATCAAGCCCTTCCCGGTATTTTTTTTTGAAGATTTTCCGCGAGGGACCCTTGAAAACACCTTCTGAACACATTGGACGGCTCGGATCGTCAAAAACATTTGTGGATCATGGAGGTCCGGAAATGGGAGGTCCGGACTAGAAGCCCTCCCTATATATATATATATATATATTTCAAATATTATTTGAAAAAATCACATTATAGATACAAAAAGGCATTCTAACCAAAGCATCTATGGCAATTTTCATTTCATAGTATTTTACCATTTACCATCATATGCAAAAAGATCGTCCACCAAAAAGATTGCCAATGACTACACAAAATATGCACTAGTAGAAGACTACACAAAATATGCACTAGTAGAAGACTGCACAAAATATGCACTAGTAGAAGACTGCACAAAATATGCACTAGTAGAAGTCCTAAAAAGGATTATCCTTCACTAAAAATTATGGCTAAGGCTTGCTATAGCTTTCATTCGACCCAACTTCCATTACTTCATCATCGTGATCCACATCACCATCATCCGTAAAGATTACGGCCTCCAATTCCGGTTCATTGAGAGAGAGATGTGCAATTGCAAGTTCTCCAACATCCTCAAAAGAATCAAAAGTATCTCCCGCTATATCCCACATCTTGGTTGATCCTTGCATATAATGCGGGGATCTTCTAGATAAGAGGCGTAGATTGCTATGAATGAAAACCAAGTCTTCGGCACGCTTTGGAGTCATCTTATTCCTTTTCACCGAGTGCACAAAAGAATAAGTACTCCAATTTCTCTCGGAACATGAAGATGAAGGTTGCACAAGTAGCTTTAAGGCTAGGCTTTGAATCAAAGGGGCACTTGCACCATAGGTTACCCACCAGCTTTTAGGATCCATTTCATAGCGATCACTAATAGCATCACTCTCCGCAAAGTCTCCCGACTTACTTGAGAAGTTGGCAAATTCAATGTTAGCCTTTGAGCGATCCGCCGTATTCGGAAAATATTTCTTCATGCATTTCATTCTTTCACGAGCAACCTCCATATTTCTATGTGGGGGAACTCAACTAGGATCCTCACCAAGCCATTGATCACTATAGTACCTAGGAACAAGCAATGTTGACAATTAAATTATGACTAAGAGTCCAAGACAATTAGACAAACCATACTTTTCAAGAAACTATGGATAAAGTTAGAATTCACCTTGGATTAAGTGAATGAGCTAAGCAATGAAGGGGTGTATTATTCTTGTTCCAACGATCAACAAGTATCTCATGCACCACATCATAAAAGCTACATGAATCCTCAAGTTGCTTCTTTTCATGTTTGTATATTGCCCTCTTTACCTTTTCTATCATTGTATCCCACATGTCATACACCAAGTGAAGACAAGGCCTATCCGTATCGCAAACCCTTAGCATATCATATATAGGAGCGGTAAATGAAAGCACATAGTTAATGTCATCCCACCAACCATCATCTATCACCTTAGCTTTCACGGTCCTAGCTTTTTCCACATCATCCTCTCTATAAGAATCCCACCTTTCACTAATCACCATGGTTTGAAGGCTACCTTTGAGGAGCTTAAATCTTTTCATCATGACAAGAACTGAAGCAAATCGAGTACTAGCAACTGAAAGTAATTTCAAAGGAGAGAAATCATTGAACATGGCCAACCTCATAGAATGATTCATGATAAAATTCTTGATGAACCCAACCTCTTCCGCAATTTTGGCGATCCAATGACACTCATTAATAACACCCCATACATTTACATGACGTGCAATTTAATTCTCGTAACTAATACTAAGCAAAAGCATCTCTCCTGCCTAATTTTTCCTCCCACCGTACATTATTTCTTTTCTGTTAGTAGTTGTGCACTAAGTTATGTGACATGTTATTTGACAATTTACAATAATGTTTCTGGTAGAGGATTCCCAATAAATTTTTAAGTCAATATGGGAAGAATCTGGGGAGCCATGTATTTCTCAAAGTTCCTAGTGGTGCTGTATGGAAAGTAGAATTGGTAAAAGCTAATGATGGAGTTTGGATGTGCAACGGTTGGAAAGAGTTTGCAAAGTATTACTCCATAGGCTACGGGCATTTGTTGGTATTTCGATATGATGGAAGCTATAATTTCCATGTCATTATATTCGATACATCAGCTTCAGAGATTGAATACCCGCTCAGTGCAACCCATGGTGAACAAACCAACATAAATGGTAATGGGAACTCGAAAATCTTTGAAAAAGAAGATATCGAAATTGATGATTCTGTTGAAACATTAGATGATGTCCCACGTGAAACATACAATACAAGAAGGGAGGAAACCTACAGAAGGGATGAAATTGAGGAACTTGGTATTTCATGTTGTCGAAAACCAAGAAAGGCATCCTGCTACAGGGCTAATATAGAGAAAGATAGTTCTGTTGAAATATTGGATGATTCACTTGTACCAGATTTTTCAGTTTCTGATAGGGAGGGAGCCAATAAGAAGTCTAGAATGGAGAACACTTCCATTATGCTGGAATTTCCACCGGATATTCAATCTAAAGGGCTAAAGCTTCCAAATCAAGAAAAGAATGTGAAGATAGAAATTGAAAGTAAGAACCTTTCTCTTCTATTATGCTCGTCCATTTGTTTTACTTGGTGTATTTGGAGTTAATTAAGAAAAGAGGCTCTTTTTTTTTTGCCACATTGATCAGTTCCACATTAAAATACTAGTTTTGCCCTTGATATTTTCAGCAGAAGAATACCCTGGAGAGATGTCCATTGAGCAGAAACGACATCGATCTCAAATGCCTGTCAAAATGCTATCAGCAACCGGCAATGTGAACTCAACAGCCATCGAAAGAGCCCAAAATTTTAAATCTAAAAACGCTTTCTTCGTGGTTCAAATGCAACCGTCCTACGTTACTCGTAGATATGCTTTGGTAAGCTTTTACATTAATCCACTGGACTCGGTTATGTACTAGTTACAATGGGAGTTGAAAATAATGCTTCCATTTAGTATAAGTGTAATTTGAGATTTTATCAACTAAGTTTTGGTCAAATCATTTATCGACTGAGACAAAAACTCTCTGTTTGCTACTTCTTGCAGAATATGCCACTAAACTTTGTAAAGAAATATCTGTCGGACAATCAGAAGAATATCAGTTTGCAGATTTCAGATGGGACGACATGGTCAGTGAGGTTCTATGCTCCAAGTATAATTAATGGTAAACGCAGCATTGGTTGGGGCCCATTTGCGCAGGGTAATAATTTGAAAGTTGGCGATGTTTGCGTCTTTGAGCTGATGAGTAAGGGCATTGAACCCAAGCTGAATGTCACCATTTTTCGTGAGTAGAAAATCCAGGTGATTTGCGGCTACTAGTCTATAACAAGAAAAATCTGTTGTTTTGGTAAATGACTATAGGGGTTTGTAACTTCTTGGGGCTTTAGAGTAAATCCTCATGAAGTGCCGGAATGTCTAGACATAAACATGTGTTTTGATCAAAATTACTTGTCCTCTGTTGCAAAAGTCTACTCTTTCCTGATGTACTGGATTATTTGAAACTGCTATATCTTTGTAAGGTTTTGAATCTCAGAATTTTTTTGGATCCAACGGTTATTTGTAATGATCAAGCACATGAGGCGGGTCTCATACACGTATGTGTACGTCCCACTCTTGTTGGTATTACAAATAACTTCTCTTGAAAGTTGAACCTCCGAGGAAACCGTTCATAATCCCATAGCATATGGGTTGTTCTTCACAGATAGCGCTTTTTTTCACTAGGCCAGAGTTTTGCCAACTACTGATGCTGGATATTACTTTTTTCCTCAAAGCCGTGGAAATGACATTCATGAAGTCTTGCTGAGAACCTGAGATCATTATGGGCTAAGAGAATTTGAACAATTTTACAGCTTGATTACAGTTTTTACTTTGATCTTAATATTTGAAATTTTTTTACGGAAAATTCCTCTTAGATTATGCTTGGATCTTGAATTGATTGGAGGAAATTGCAGAAGTAAATTACGTGAAAAGCCAATAATAGGTGGGCGAATTTTACACACAAATTAAAAGACACAATTTGAACACTTTTGACGACCTAGAGAAGAGATGGGAAACCAACATTCTTGAGTAACAAATTGGAACGGAAGAAATACCCTTCTTCTTCTTTTTGTTGAACCATGAAACAGAAAATTATATTAATAATCATTACAAAGACGACTCGATGCAAGATTACGAGCATTTGTCACATCTTGCCAAGTGGCCTTAATTGCAGATACATATTCGAACGAGTCACAATGTCAAGAATATCAAGTAATACATTCCTAATGGAAATACAAGCATTTACAACATGACTTAACGCATGGACTATCTCAAGGCTATCCGTCAAAACCTGCAATCTCCTCAAACCTAGAGCTTTGGCCCATCTCAAAACCTGCAAAATTGCCAAAGCCTCCATGCAAAATTACCATTGCACTTAGGAGGCAAATTAAACGCCCATAGTCTCTTCCAAAACTCAGAAGGAACACTACCAACCCCACACGGATACCTATCATACACTACCAAAAAATTAAGCCGATTTAACAGGAAAAAAAACTCCACCTCTCGTCCGTGCCCAATCCATACAGTCAGGGACGGATCCAGAAATTCATCCCAGTGAGGGCATCTTATTAATTGTAATCGTGCAATTTTTTTCCTAGCCAACGATTTTGCTCGGGACAAGAAATCGTGTAAGATTGATTCTAAACCTAATATCAGTCAAGAAATTATTGAATGCTAGGAACCCTTGTAAAAGATCTCTAAATTAAAAAATATGTAAGTTAAACAATTTTCTCATCATTTTGTATCATTTTCTTAAAAAGAACGGAGAAAATTAAAATTCACGAAAAAAATACTAAGGGAATTATTATTACCATTATAAGTTCAAAATATATAATAAAACTACTATCTACTGGTTTGTTATACAATAAGTGTTGTTGGTCTAGTGGTAAGAGAGAAGGTGGTGGTTTTGAAACCACAGGTCTAGGGGTCAAATCTCAACAATCACCCTTGTTTGATAAATCTTTCAATTTTGCGGCTTGAAAAAGAGGGAGGCAAGAGTTAAACACACAACCTTCAACATAGAGGTAGCACACCTTACCACCAGGCAACGCCCAAGCTAATCTCAACAATCACCCTTGTTTGATAAATTTTTCAATTTTGTGGCTTAAAAAAGAGAGAGGCAAGAGTTAAACACACAACCTTCAACATAGAGGTAGCACACCTTATCACCAGGCAACGCCCAAGTTATGTTACTAGATACCGACACAAATAATATATATACTAACTTATTTTCCTATTTTTTATTTTTTACATTGACAAGTGGGGGGTCAGCTGGGGCACGCTGTCCTTATTGTCAAACAACCTCCAGACTACCTTAGGTAATAAGGCCTGATTAAAACACCTAAATCTCTCAAACCTAAACCCCCTTTCACTCAAAAGGCTTACATAGGTTAGACCACTTCATCCAGTGAATTCTGTAACGCCCCGATAATTCGGAAGCATTAATTAAGATAACTAATAAGGATTAATTTAATAAAAAGAGTTTCCATCAGAGTGCACGTTGGAAAACGTGAAGTGCAGCCCATTACAAAATACTTAGTACGGTTTGAGAAATTAATATTACAGACCAACATTAAAATAAAAGGGGTAGGTTCTACAGATTAAGGTTGAGATCTTGATCCCAATGCTCCTCTGGAGCCTGATCCACTGGAAAACCTTCTGTTCCAAAATAAGCATCGCCCTCGACACCTACACCTCCTGTTTGATCACAATCTGGCATAATACGTCCGAGTCGCAAAGCAACATCATGGTATTATACCAGGGTTACACGAAGTGTAACACCGTGAGCGATAAATCACTCAATAGCTACTCTAACCCTCCCAACCCTTGCTTAACATACAAGTACAACATATATGATTGAAAAGCAGTAATTAAAGGAATAATCAGGAAGTAAATCGTAAAACCGAAATTAATCACATAGCTGATTTCATTACTAGCCATTAACTTACATGTTCATCTAAGTTCTCAACCTAGAGAACTTTCCTCCCGGTTAACCACTAAGGAATATGACCAAACTGTGATTTACTCCCCCCTTGCTTGCCCTTCACTCGGGGGCCCCGACGGAAGGTATAAGTTATGTACTTAATCCAGCCGTCAGCCGCCTCGCAAGGATGAATTTCCCAGGGACGAAACTGTACCACTGGGCTACGTATGGCAACTGCCAGGTCCTGTAGGTATATAGCCGAAACTGGTCTATAATACTTCCACCCTTATAACGCCTCAGAATTCAAATGAAGCAAATCACAGAGTGTCATATCCTAGGGTTTCGAAATCAAGGCAGACTGCCAAACAATCCTCCGAAACAAATCACTTGGCGGAACTGCCATTCAACAACAATCTCGGGGTAACTCCCCATCAATCAATTCCAATTAACTTTTCCATTAACCTCATCGTCTATGTGATATCCGCGTACGATCACCCAACCCGGGAACCTAGTTGTCCATTCTAACATTCAACACGTTTATGGAAAGTGCACTTAACAGTAGAAGCAAAGCGATAACGATATCTCAAGGGTCACAACCGAATATCTCAATTCACAAGTTCACGAAATTCAAGTCATAGAGAACCAGGGGTCTAAACGTAATAAATTCAAACTACAGGGGCCAAAACGTAATTTATTAAACTATTTGGGTCAAAACGTAATCTAAAGAAAGTAAAGGTCACCAACGTCATTTTACGTAAGTACAAGGGTGTCCAACATAATTTCACGACTCTAGGGTCCTTAGTGAAATTTTACTAACTTTGGGGGCCTTTTTGTAAATAAACATAGTACAAGGGCAAAATGGTAATTTTTCCACCGACAAGGGTAAATACGTAAAAATACTTTATTTTAGTTAATAAAGTCCTAACTTTTCACAAAACGCAATTCCTTGATTTTTACTAAGTACAAAACTACACATTACGCAATTTACACACACAAGGGCAAAATGGTCATTTTACACCCAAAGGGCATTCTGGTCATTTCGTCACACTCCTAAATTTCCAGTAGTGACACTTAGTTGATAAAAATAGGTTTCGTAAATAATACACAAGTACGCACGCCAAATTTCACAAAATCACACTTTGAACCCCTAACTTTAACACAACGATCAAGAACAAGGTTAAGCACAATAAATTCATGGAGAAACTCATATAAACAGTTAGTAAGGTATTAAACATGCTCGGAATAGTTAAAAATATGAACCACAATAAATCTAAGGTTTACTAAGCACGAAAACCCGGTTTCGGGTAAAAAGGGTCACATCGCGTTTTGGCTCGGGTTTCGTGAAACCCTTGACTTGGGGTTTTAACCCATCAACTATAAACTACTCCTAGACTATTCTAACTCATTCAAAAGCTTGGAATAGGTTGGGTACGAGTTTCTACCTTGTTTTGCGAAGATTTGGCGAAAAATGGGTTTTGGCGAAAAACCGGCGGAGGGAGCTCTTTGACCGGCCTTGGCTGGCTTTGGTGGTGAAATGTGGGTACCTTGGAGTGTGTTGGATGATCTTGAAGTGGAAGATGAGAGGTGGGAGCTTTTGGTTGATATTTTGAAGTGAAAACCCACTTTTCTTGACTTTTCTCACTCTAGAACTTGAAGGATGTTAATGGGGCTTTGTGTTCTTGGTTTGGGAGTTCTTGGGAGAGATTGGAGGAGGAAGAGAGTGAATGAGAGGGGCAGCAGCTGTTCTGGACGAAATTTGGGGTTTGGGGGAGTATAAAATGAGTTTTGGGTGGAGTTGGAGTGTAAGATTGGTGAAAGAAGTGCCATAGTGGGTTAGGAAGTGATGGGGGAGGGTGGTGGAGTGTATGGCAGTCAAGGGGGGCCCATGTTGACTGATTTTGGCTGATGGGGGAGGTAGAGTGTGGTTTTGGTGATGGTTGGGTAGTGTAGGATGATGTATAAAGTATATGTATACACATATGTGTGTATGTGTACTAGTATTGCTTGTGTATGTATATAAATGTATATAATTACGTATGCAATGAATTTATAAAAATGTAATGCTCGCGATTAAAATGTAAACGTGCCTTAGGGTCGAATTTGTAGTAATTTGGAAGTGTTAGGGTATAAACCGTAGTAATTGCAAATTAAGGGCCCTAAATGTAATTAGAGATTAAATAACGAAATTAAAGTAATTAAAATGAAATTAAATAATCCTAAATTTTATTAAAAATTTCGGATTATTACAACCTATCCCCCTTAACAAAATTTCGTCCTCGAAATTAGGGCATATCTTCGGGCGGAAAGAGATGTGGATAATTAGCTCTAATCGTATCTTCACGTTCCCATGTTGACTCTTCGATTCCCCGATGTCTCCACAAAACTCTGACCAGCTTGATGGTCTTCCCTCTGATGCGCTTATCCCCGTGATCCTGGATCTCTATAGGGAGCTCCTCAAAAGTCGTGTCCTCATCTAGTGTGACTTCCTCCCAGTTGAGTATGTGGGTAGGGTGCGCCATGTACTTGCGTAGCATGGAGACGTGGAACACATTGTGGACCTTGGCGATCCGTGGTGGTAGAGCTAGACGGTAAGCCACCTCGCCAATCCTCTCCAAAACCTCGAACGGTCCAATGTAGCGCGGCGACAGCTTCCCTTTCTTCCCAAATCTGATAATTCCCCGTCGCGGCTTGATCTTCAAGAACACATGATCTCCCATATTAAAGGTTAGTGGTCTTGTCCTCCTATCAGCATAGCTCTTCTGTCGGCTCTGAGCAGTCTGAAGTCTCTGACGAATGATCTTGACCTTCTCTGTCGTTTCCCTTACTAAATCTGGACCGAGTAAGCTACATTCTCCCACGTCAGTCCAGCAGACAGGTGATCGGCACGGTCTCCCGTACAATGCCTCATATGGCGCCATTTCAATACTTGCTTGGTAACTGTTGTTGTAGGCGAATTCCACAAGTGGCAGGTGCCGCTCCCAATTTTCCTTGAAATCTAGAGCGCACACTCTGAGCATATCCTCTAAGGTCTGAATGGTCCTTTCCGACTGTCCATCTGTCTGAGGATGAAAAGCCGTACTCAAGTGCACATTTGTTCCTAAAGCTTTCTGCAGGCTCTGCCAGAAGATCGAAGTGAAGCGAGGGTCTCTGTCAGACACAATCGTTACTGGCACTCCGTGAAGTCTGATGATTTCGTTGATGTAGAGTCGACTGTAGGATTCCATCGTATCATTCATACGGACTGGTAAGAAGTGAGCTGACTTGGTCAATCGGTCAACAATCACCCAGATGGCGATGTGTCCTTGCGGCGACTTAGGCAATCCGGTGACGAAGTCCATATTAATGTGCTCCCATTTCCATCCCGGAATTGGTAGAGGCTGAAGGGTGCCTCCTGGTCTCTGGTGATCGGCTTTCACTTGCTAACAAGTCAAGCATGTAGACACGAACTTGGCCACATCCTTCTTCATTCCTTCCCACCAGTACTGTCGGCGGAGATCCTGATACATCTTGTTGCCACCTGGATGAACTGCGAAAGTCGAATGGTGGAACTCCTTTAAAACTGCCTCCCGATGCGTGTTCAGATCCGGCACAAAGATTCGGTCTTTGAATCTAAGGCTCCTGTCCCCATGGATTGTCCACCCTGGAGTTGCTTTCCCTGTTGACAAACGGTCCTTGACAAAATCGCATTTCTGATCGAACATCTGAACCAATAGAATTTCTCTGTGTAGCGCTGGCGTGGCTACCAATGCGAATAAGCACGCTTCCTCTGTGTTGGTGGTCGCCTGAAGTCCGAATTCTCTGATTGTCTCCATCATCTTCCATTCCCGCATGGCCAGACTAGCCACAAATCCGCGATTCTTCCTGCTTAAGGCGTCAGCCACAACATTGGCCTTGCCCGGATGATATGACAGGGTGAAGTGAAAGTCTTCCATGTACTCCATCCATCTCCTCTGCCTCATGTTCAGCTCCTTCTGAGTGAACAGATACTTCAAACTCTTGTGATCGGTGAACACCTCGAACTGCTCCCCAAACAGATAATGGCGCCAAGTTTTTAGAGCATAAACCACGGCAGCTAACTCTAAGTCATGAGTGGGGTAGTTTCTCTCGTGCGGTTTCAGCTGTCGCGATCCAAAAGCAACTACCTTTCCATCCTGCATCAGCACGCAACCCAATCCGTCCTTCGATGCGTCACAATAGACTGTGTACCTCACATTCCTCTCTGGGATAACTAATATTGGCGCGCTGGTCAACCTTCTTTTGAGTTCTTGGAATGCTTTTTCACAAGCCTCATTCCACTCAAATTTGACTCCTTTCTGGGTCAACCGTGTCATCGGTTTTCCAAGCGTAGAGAACTCTGGGATGAATCTTCTGTAGTACCCTGCCAGTCCCAAGAAGCTTCTGATCTCAAGGACTGTAGTCGGCCACTTCCAATCCATCACAGCTTCCACTTTGCTATTGTCCACTGAGATTCCTTTATCTGACACCACGTGTCCTAGGAATTTCACCTCCTTCAGCCAGAACTCGCATTTGCTGGCTTTAGCATAAAGCTGGTTGTCGCAGAGTGTCTGCAGTACAATTCTCAAATGTTGCTCATGCTCTTGCTCGCTGGGAGAGTATACCAAGATATCGTCGATGAATACTACAACAAATCTATCGAGGTATGGCGTGAAAATCTTGTTCATAAGGCACATGAACACGGCTGGAGCGTTGGTCAGACCGAACGGCATAACCACAAACTCGTAGTGGCCGTATCGAGTCCGAAATGCAGTTATCGGAATATCGCTATCCCTGATCCGCAACTGATGGTATCCAGACCGAAGATCAATCTTGGAAAAACAGGTTGCTCCCCTCAACTGGTCGAATAAGTCGTCGATCCTCGGCAGCAGGTAACGGTTCTTGATAGTTGCACGGTTGAGCTGGCGGTAGCCTATACATAGCCTGAGGGTGCCTTCTTTCTTCTTGACAAACAAGGCTGGCGCTCCCCACGGTGAAATGCTTGGTCGAATATATCCCTTGTCTAGCAGTTCCTGCAACTGAATCTTCAGTTCCTTAAGCTCGGCCGGTGCCATCCTATAGGGTGCCATGGAGATCGGTGCAGTTCCGGGCTGTAATTCGATCGTGACATCCAACTCCCTTTGCGGTGGTAGTCCGGGCAGCTCCTCGGGAAATACGTCCTCATACTCGCACACGATGCGCGGTAATCCCAACTCCATTCGGTCCGTCTCTTCTAGCGTCAAGCTTGCTAACCAACCAGACAGCTGATTATGCCATTTGGACCGTCTTGTCCTCATAGTAGGGGCGTTTTGTCTATCCCCCTTAACTTTGAAGCACGTCCCATCCTTTGAGTAAGCCGTCACCATCTTTCGATGGCAGTCTATGACCGCTCTGTGCGCAGACAGCCAATCCATTCCCAAAATTACGTCGAACTCGGCCATATCGATGACTCGCAGATCACAAGTCAATCTCAGTCCAGAGACTTCTAATTTGCATGCCCTACAGACTAGTCCTACAGAGATATTTCCCCCTAACGGTGAAGTGACACGCATTGCTAATCCTAGGGGTTCTGTTTCTAGTCCAAGGGACTTCATGCATGCAGTTGATATAAATGAGTGTGATGCTCCAGAATCAAAAAGTGATTGTACACAAGTATTGAACAGTATGAGTGTACCTCTGATCACTGTCGGGTCTTGCTCATCATCACCCTGTAGAGCAAAGATCCTACCTCCCTGATTCTGATTCGCGCCTTGATTCCCCTGGTTCTGGTACGGGCGGTTCTGCTGCTGATTCCAATTTGTCCTTTGCTGATTCTGATTCTGGTGTGGGTTCTGATTCCCATAACCTATCTGTTTAGGCTGCTGATAACCCCCATAATTGTTGTTCCCTTCTTTCGGCGGTTTCGGGCAGTTGCTCCTGTAATGACCTAGCTCTTGGCAATTGAAGCAGCGAACTGGTTCCTTATTGCGGTTTTGTGCTTGGTTCTGGCCCTGTCTTTGGCCTGAGCTTCCCCATAGCTGGTTCTGTTGCTGGGGGCGTGAGTTGTCCTGGTAATAGGGCTTTGCAACATATCCCCTGTTGTTGTTCTGATTGTTGTTGGTTCGAATTGGTCCTCCAGCATTGGAACCTCCGACTTTCCCCTTCCCTTTTCCATCTTGAGACTCTCTCTCAATCAGCAACGCGCACTTCAGCACTTGTGCGTAGGTATGGAAGTCATGGGACATCACTATCCCCCTTATCGTCGTGGGGTCTAGTCCCCATTCAAACCTCCTGGCTTTTGCCTCGTCCGTCCTCACGAGGTCTCCCGCATGTCGGGCCAGTTCCTCAAAACGTGCCGCGTACTGCGTCATGGTGTGATTTCCCTGTTTGAGTTCCAGGAACTCCTGAAGCATGGCCTGCTTAACTGGGGCCGGAAAGTACTTCTCGTTGAAGGCGTCCTCGAAATTCCTCCATGTCATCGTCTCTACGTTCTGGGTGGTCTTGAGCAGATCCCACCAATGATCCGCTTCTCCTTGCAACTGGAAGGAGGCTAGTGCTATGCGGTCAGGCGCATCATGCACATTTAAAATCTCTAGTAGCTTAGTGATCTGTTTCAGCCATGCCTCAGCGGCGGCTGGATCTGGCTCTCCATAAAAGATTGGAGGTCGGCGTTTGCAGAAGGTGTCGAGCATCTGGCTCCTGTTCATCTGATGGCGTAAGGGAACTCGCTGATTAGTTTGTGGGACCAGATTGGCGGCGGCAGCTGCGATTGCCTGAAGCAACTGGGTAAGGTCTGACACCCCATTCTGTCCATTGGCTCCGGAGTTTTGACCATCGTCTTGTTCGTTATTGTTTTGCCCGTTTCTCGTAGTCACCATCTATAGTTAGAACGTTATGTTAAGAGGGGGTTCCTATCTAGATGCTATGGAAATGAAGGGCAAAATTCTAAAAGTTGAAAGAATGAGATGAAAATTAATCATTAATATAGTTACTAACACAAATGTATACAAGCAATACCACATATAGTTACCATAGTTACTAGTCAGGATGTCAAGCATAGGTTTTCTCTCAGTACACTCTCGGAGTCTAAGTCAAATGACAGTTAGTAAGTACTTGTATCTTAAAATAAATAATACAATAGAATAACAAAGACAATAGATAACACTATCTACGGAGGTTTACGCTCACAGAAAGTGATCTACCCATTCTACCCAAGGCCGAGGGTTTGAACCTAGAGCTCTGATACCAAGTTGTAACGCCCCGATAATTCGGAAGCATTAATTAAGATAACTAATAAGGATTAATTTAATAAAAAGAGTTTCCATCAGAGTGCACGTTGGAAAACGTGAAGTGCAGCCCATTACAAAATACTTAGTACGGTTTGAGAAATTAATATTACAGACCAACATTAAAATAAAAGGGGTAGGTTCTACAGATTAAGGTTGAGATCTTGATCCCAATGCTCCTCTGGAGCCTGATCCACTGGAAAACCTTCTGTTCCAAAATAAGCATCGCCCTCGACACCTACACCTCCTGTTTGATCACAATCTGGCATAATACGTCCGAGTCGCAAAGCAACATCATGGTATTATACCAGGGTTACACGAAGTGTAACACCGTGAGCGATAAATCACTCAATAGCTACTCTAACCCTCCCAACCCTTGCTTAACATACAAGTACAACATATATGATTGAAAAGCAGTAATTAAAGGAATAATCAGGAAGTAAATCGTAAAACCGAAATTAATCACATAGCTGATTTCATTACTAGCCATTAACTTACATGTTCATCTAAGTTCTCAACCTAGAGAACTTTCCTCCCGGTTAACCACTAAGGAATATGACCAAACTGTGATTTACTCCCCCCTTGCTTGCCCTTCACTCGGGGGCCCCGACGGAAGGTATAAGTTATGTACTTAATCCAGCCGTCAGCCGCCTCGCAAGGATGAATTTCCCAGGGACGAAACTGTACCACTGGGCTACGTATGGCAACTGCCAGGTCCTGTAGGTATATAGCCGAAACTGGTCTATAATACTTCCACCCTTATAACGCCTCAGAATTCAAATGAAGCAAATCACAGAGTGTCATATCCTAGGGTTTCGAAATCAAGGCAGACTGCCAAACAATCCTCCGAAACAAATCACTTGGCGGAACTGCCATTCAACAACAATCTCGGGGTAACTCCCCATCAATCAATTCCAATTAACTTTTCCATTAACCTCATCGTCTATGTGATATCCGCGTACGATCACCCAACCCGGGAACCTAGTTGTCCATTCTAACATTCAACACGTTTATGGAAAGTGCACTTAACAGTAGAAGCAAAGCGATAACGATATCTCAAGGGTCACAACCGAATATCTCAATTCACAAGTTCACGAAATTCAAGTCATAGAGAACCAGGGGTCTAAACGTAATAAATTCAAACTACAGGGGCCAAAACGTAATTTATTAAACTATTTGGGTCAAAACGTAATCTAAAGAAAGTAAAGGTCACCAACGTCATTTTACGTAAGTACAAGGGTGTCCAACATAATTTCACGACTCTAGGGTCCTTAGTGAAATTTTACTAACTTTGGGGGCCTTTTTGTAAATAAACATAGTACAAGGGCAAAATGGTAATTTTTCCACCGACAAGGGTAAATACGTAAAAATACTTTATTTTAGTTAATAAAGTCCTAACTTTTCACAAAACGCAATTCCTTGATTTTTACTAAGTACAAAACTACACATTACGCAATTTACACACACAAGGGCAAAATGGTCATTTTACACCCAAAGGGCATTCTGGTCATTTCGTCACACTCCTAAATTTCCAGTAGTGACACTTAGTTGATAAAAATAGGTTTCGTAAATAATACACAAGTACGCACGCCAAATTTCACAAAATCACACTTTGAACCCCTAACTTTAACACAACGATCAAGAACAAGGTTAAGCACAATAAATTCATGGAGAAACTCATATAAACAGTTAGTAAGGTATTAAACATGCTCGGAATAGTTAAAAATATGAACCACAATAAATCTAAGGTTTACTAAGCACGAAAACCCGGTTTCGGGTAAAAAGGGTCACATCGCGTTTTGGCTCGGGTTTCGTGAAACCCTTGACTTGGGGTTTTAACCCATCAACTATAAACTACTCCTAGACTATTCTAACTCATTCAAAAGCTTGGAATAGGTTGGGTACGAGTTTCTACCTTGTTTTGCGAAGATTTGGCGAAAAATGGGTTTTGGCGAAAAACCGGCGGAGGGAGCTCTTTGACCGGCCTTGGCTGGCTTTGGTGGTGAAATGTGGGTACCTTGGAGTGTGTTGGATGATCTTGAAGTGGAAGATGAGAGGTGGGAGCTTTTGGTTGATATTTTGAAGTGAAAACCCACTTTTCTTGACTTTTCTCACTCTAGAACTTGAAGGATGTTAATGGGGCTTTGTGTTCTTGGTTTGGGAGTTCTTGGGAGAGATTGGAGGAGGAAGAGAGTGAATGAGAGGGGCAGCAGCTGTTCTGGACGAAATTTGGGGTTTGGGGGAGTATAAAATGAGTTTTGGGTGGAGTTGGAGTGTAAGATTGGTGAAAGAAGTGCCATAGTGGGTTAGGAAGTGATGGGGGAGGGTGGTGGAGTGTATGGCAGTCAAGGGGGGCCCATGTTGACTGATTTTGGCTGATGGGGGAGGTAGAGTGTGGTTTTGGTGATGGTTGGGTAGTGTAGGATGATGTATAAAGTATATGTATACACATATGTGTGTATGTGTACTAGTATTGCTTGTGTATGTATATAAATGTATATAATTACGTATGCAATGAATTTATAAAAATGTAATGCTCGCGATTAAAATGTAAACGTGCCTTAGGGTCGAATTTGTAGTAATTTGGAAGTGTTAGGGTATAAACCGTAGTAATTGCAAATTAAGGGCCCTAAATGTAATTAGAGATTAAATAACGAAATTAAAGTAATTAAAATGAAATTAAATAATCCTAAATTTTATTAAAAATTTCGGATTATTACAAATTCCATCTCAAACTCCCTTACCCCAAAGAAACCTAATGATAATTTTCCTCACTTTTTGTTCACAAAATACCACTGTGCCCGAAAAATTGAAAAAAGATAAATTGAAATAGTGGACAAATTGTACTTAACCAACGTGACCCTACCAACAAAGACTAAAAAATTCTATTTCCAATTAGCAAATCTATTATATCAATTCTATCCAGCACGCTCTTAAAAGAGATCCCCCTTATGTCAAGTTAAGTCCATATGTACACACAGATAAATGCCGAGCCTCTCCACTATTTTAACGCCTAAGTTTCAAATAAGAAACCCCTCAAGCTGTGTTTGGATGACCGGAATATTGAGTAAGAATATGAATATGATTACCGGAAAAAGAATTCCTAGGAATTTGATGCCTGGAGGAATGGCAATTCGGTGTTTGGATTAATTCAGTAATCTTACGCGGGAAATAATTATTTTGGAATTTTATTAAACTCAACATTTCCTTTTCTTAATGAATGAGCCAGGAATATGAGATTTCGATGGGGTAATGGAGAGATGAGATTCTCACTCAGTCTAAGAATGTGATTCCTGGTTGAATATGTTATAAGGAATCACATTCCTATTCATGTCTCTGCCAAAACGTTGGAATCAAAAAAGTCTGGCATCACATTCGTGTTTCTGTCTGTTCCAAACATTTGAATCATGAGTAGAAGACATTACATCCCTATTCCCCCTTGAGATTACTGTCATCCAAACACAACCTCATGTCAACCCTCGAATTGGAAATAACAAGAATCTCCGACTTTACAAAATTAATCTTCTGCCCCGCTCGCTACTCATCCAGAAGCCATTTGAAGCACTGTACATGAGAAGCCTCAAACTCCATAAAGAAGAAGCTATCATCTGCAAAAAATAAGTGAGACAACTTTGACGATCTAGGACTCACCGCAACGCCACGACAAATATTCTGTGATTGAGAGCGGCCAACGATGTGGAAAGGACCTAACGCACAAGAATAAAGAGATATGAGACCAAAAAAAAAAAAATTACACTTCCCAGTAAACTTTTATATTTTTCAATAAAATTCATGTTTTTTTTTTTATACATTTTGAAATATTTTCAATACACGTTTTAAAAATTAACGACAGCCGATTAGTTATCATTAGCATTTTCCAAATAAAAAACGAAAGGGAATTCTACCGTCAGCCCAATGGGCGGTAAATAGTGTTCATTCCTGTAGTGCAGAAAATGCACTACACGGTGCAGTGCGCACCATCTGGCCGTCCATTTTGACAATGGATGGGTCGGATTCAATTCACTGTTCAAATTAAATCCGAGCCGTCCATTGTTAAAATGAACGATCGAATGATGCACTACACGGTACAGTGCATTCTGTGCACTGCACCATCCCCGAGCCTCATCACTTGGGTAAATTAAAAGTACGGTAAGTCGGTATTGAGAATCTCAAAAACCATGTCAAATTGTGCAGAGATAGGAAGTAATATAGAATGACAAAACTGACCCTATTGACTTTTCCCAGCACCATTTTTTTTTTTTAACCCACTCAAATTTTATTTTTTTCTATTTTTCATCAGTTTTTGAAAATAAATTAGCCCTATTCCGCTAAGCTTGGTTTTTTGAATTTTTTGAATTTAGGTATGTGACGAAAATAATTTGTCCCGAAAGCATAAACAGCCAAAAAGCCACTCAAAAGAACAAGACCTTAGACAAATTAATGATAGAGCTGCAAACGAGTTGAGCTTTAAATTCAGATTCATTGTTAAATTTTTAAGCAAATTGGGTTCCATGAAAATTTGACGACGGCGACGATGAAAGCATGTGCAAATGATCCGGTTCCAATCTTCTGATCTTGATCTAACCTATTGCAGCGGGAACAAGCTTACCACTTTTAATTCCATAGACTCTCTACCCACCTCCTTGGGTTTGACATCACCGTTGTTTTTTTTTTTTTTTTGTATTTTGTTTTATTTTGTTGTTTTAGTTATAATTGTTTCGGATTTATATAACTGGGATGATCTTTTCACTCTAAAAAAATTACTTATATTAGAATATTGTAAAAATACACGGCTAAACATTTAATTATAAAAATAGAAATATAAAATCCAAACATGAAGCTCTCAAACACTCTTAAAATATGGTAGGTCGATCTTTTATGTCGATTTCCTCCTTTTGTTAGTCAAAAAAAGAAAAAAAAAAAAAAAAAGATTAATCAGCAAAGAGTAGCTGGTCGGTGCTTGCCAAAAATAAAATGGTAATAAATCCTCAAGGGCAAAACCGTTTTTAAAGAAGATATAAGGATACCACGAAAAAATAGTCCTACTATCAGTCCAACCTGACATTTACGCTTACTGGGCTGACTATAGCAGGACCCAAAATGAAATACTACTAGCAATCATTATTTTTGGCCAGACTCCACTATGCGTACAGAAGCTATGGAAAACATAAAATGTACAACGGCTTATGGGACCCATTTTTATATCCGCACAAATAATCAAACAGTTTATTCATTTTAAAATAGCTTTTCGAAATGATCCTGCAAAAAATTAGCTCAAGTTTATATGTATAAATGGTTGATCCATTCCTATTCAGATCAACCAGTTAAAGCATCTCCGGCCCTGACTCATTTTTTCCCCTCAAATTTGAGCAAAAGATTAAGTAAAAGATTGATTTAATAGAGTGCACTCAGATCACAAACCTATTTTTGCCACCGCCAGTGTGAACCACCACCACCAAGTCTGAAACTCTCTCTATGTCTCTGTCCTGCGACTCTCTTCCTCTTGGTTTCCCGTCAAACTAGGTCCTTCGACCAGGCGACTGCCACAAAACTACGACCACCACTAGCAACCACCTTGATCTAGATCTACAACCTTTGCCGGAGTTGGCGACGACATTAACAAATGCTTTCCGCCAGCAACCTCCACCACCTACCACCACAGTATAGCCATTGCAAATTTTGGTTGTGGATTTGGTTCTCCCTTGATTTGAGTAAAACTTATATTTGATATGAATTTGAGTAAGGACTGAAGCTTGGATTTTATGGCTCTTACTCGAATTTCAAATTTAATTCAGGGTTTTCATTTAGGGCTGGAGATACTCTTACACATATCAATTAAATAAAAGATCTTACTAAGATGTGTCCAATAGGCACACAATAAGTACACAAACAAACACAAATAACACACTCCAATACACTTTTTACACTTTTCAATACACTTTCACATATCCCTATACAATTTTCACACATTTTAATACACTTTTTCAACGTTAACATGTGCCTATTAGACACACGCTAACATTTTCATAAAATCCATAAACGATTTAGGCCTAGTTCTCCAATGAATTTTATCAAAATTTGATAAAATTAATTGGAGAACAAGACCTTAAATTATTCGTTTGAAATTTAAAGGGCCCCACAAGCCGGTTTACTAGAACTACTAGTAATATTTTCTGTACTTCAAACAATTCTGTTTCGTTTTTTGCCCCAACAATGCTATGGGTACACCTAACTTGCACCCCAATCATTTCAGTTGGGGCCACACATTGGGTTTCTTCTTGTCTGTCACATCATTTGGTGTGCATGTGGGGTGCAAGTTAGATGTACCCATATCATTTTTGTTTTTGGCCTCCCTTCGCCTGGTGGGTTTGATGGCTGATGCATCTAGATCAATCAAAAGATTCCGTG
This sequence comes from Vaccinium vitis-idaea, assembly GCA_963854785.1. Classification (NCBI taxonomy): domain Eukaryota; kingdom Viridiplantae; phylum Streptophyta; class Magnoliopsida; order Ericales; family Ericaceae; genus Vaccinium; species Vaccinium vitis-idaea. The sequence goes on from OY978219.1 coordinate 14,970,153, forward strand.
GAAAGAAGCACCGATCTCTGCACAAGGTCTTTTCATTTCCCGTTTCCTTTTCTTTACCAAAAGAAGCTTGCAGTGCACAACTAGCGCGTGATGGAGGCAAGTTTGGCCTTAGAGCTTCTCCAACCTATGTTCTTTCTTTTAAAATAGAGAACGAAAGTGACATATCAACAGGAAATTTTATAACTTATGTCTTCTTTTACTTAAAAAGATTTTTTTTTTTTTAGGGATTCATTATCTTTTTTGGAGAGTTGGTTCTTCAAATTTAAATTTGGAATTTGAAGAACCAAAATAAATTTGATAATTGAATGTAACAAAAAAAATGAATGAGTCCCTCTAAAAAGTATTAACTTTTTTAGGAAAAACTGGCATAAATTACAATATCTTTCTTTAATATGTCATTTCCATTCTTCATTTTGAAGGAATGAGTTGGAGATACTTTTAATAAGTCAGGTTACTTATTTAATTATTTATTTTTAAAAATCTGTACACGTATTTGTTTATTTCGCATCAATATTTTGACTGATGTCTTTATGTATGTCTCGATGAGACGAATTGAAAAATAAGAAATATGATAAAAATCTAACATTTTGAGTAAGAGTTTTCTTCGGTTATATCTCTCAAACTATACATTATTTTTCTACTTCGTCAAACTATCAAAATTGTTTATTTAATCCTCAAAATATGACATTGCAATTTATGAAGTCCAATTTCTAGTTTCTGTCAAATACCCTAACGAAAAATGGATCATGTGCACATATTTGTGTACACAGATCACTCTATGGGGCTCATTTTGGGGTCCCACATGAACAATCTAAGCCATTCATTACCTTATAGTAATATGTTTTCAATAGCGTCATTTGAAAACCAGCTCAATCAAATAACTCTTAGTGTTTGATCCAATATTTCAATTTTTGATACCTCTAAACACTTAACCAAAATTAAAATGTAAGATTAAGCATTTGAATTTCTCTGATTTTATTTTTTAACTTTACGAATCACTCGAAAATATATTTGAAAATTAATGTACTGATTGGATTAGTCAAGTGGAATCTCAAAGTGGGCCCCACGTCGCAATTTGTGTGCATCGCATGACCATTTTCCATTCAGGTTTCTAATAGAAGTTAGAAATCGACATAATAGATTACAATGTTATAGTTGGATGACGAAATAAACGGTTTTGAAAGTTTTAGTACGAAATACTAGAAAAATGGTGTATAGTTTGAGAAATATAAATGAAAGAAACTCTTTGAGTAAGACAAAATTGTTGGAATTTTTGGGGGCAGCTGAAGCAAATAATAATAAAAAATAGAAAAGAAGATATTTTTAGAGATGTAGGGCAGAGTCCTACAGAGCTCCTACCCGATAGAACTTTCCCAGAGAGCTAGCTAGATATAAGATGATAGAAATTAATAACTCGATTGATTGATTACTTAACTCACTTACAAACCATAACATGTGATGTCATTTTATAGAACTACATAAAAGAAACTAGGGAATGAATCACAAGTCCCTAGAGGACCTTACATATTCATATGTGATAAGAGCATAGAAATACCATCACCTTGTTTGGTCGAGAGTTTTGAGAAGAATATTTTGAGAAATATTTTTGAGATAGTGTTTGGATACATTTTTGAAAAAAAATAATAATTAGAGAGATGTGTAATAATTGGAGAGAGATAGAGAGAGAAATAAGAATAAAGATTGGAGAAAGGGGTATGAGTAGAGAGAGAAATGTGATTAATAATTGAAGAGATAAGAGATGGGAAAAATCTTTTTGAGTTCTTTTTTAGAAATGTGAAGTGAACACAGTGAATCATGTATCTAGTCGTAGATTCATGCGTCCCTAATATCAAAGATAATTATGAATTATATGATCCAACAAAAATTAAATTATTTGGCTTATTTTTTTTCTTTATTAAAAAAAATTGGATACAAAATGGACAAATGTGAACTTGGTTGGAGTATATATACATATATAGGTACATCTACCACTTCACATTTGAGTTTTCTATGTTTTATACCCTTAAAACTATACCAGCTTTGTCTACGTAGTCCCTAAACTATTAATTTAGTTTATATAGTCCCTCAACTATCAATTTGAATTCTATTGGATCCAATTGATAACGGGACTGGTGCTTTTGGACGGAAAATCAAACACCTGAGCAACATGTGCAACAATTTAAGGGCAAAGAGGGTACTTCACCTCTCTCAGCCAACTGGCGCCAAAACCAAGAGGGTTTTCCCTCCATTTTACTGCTATATATATATATATATATATAGAAGCACAATGGCAACCAACAAAATAGAGCAACCAGTTTCTCTCTCTAACCCTTCCCCCATACCCACATTCCCAGTTTCTCCATCTTCCCCCTTCCCCCATACCCACATTCCCAGTTTCTCTCTCTTCCCCCTTCCCTCATACTCACATTCCCAGCCTAACCATGCCATCCTCATCTTCTTCCTCTTCAAGCACCCACCATGAATACCCTACTTGCTATTGTGGATTGCCAGCCCCAATTAGAAAGTCAAACACAGAAGCAAATCCAAGAAGAAGATTCTTAGGGTGTGGGAACTTTGAGGTAAGAAATCAGCTCTCTAACAAATCCATAAACATTACATTTTTAGCTCTGTAATTCTTGCTTCTATTGGCTGCAGAAAGACAGAGAAAAGAAATGCAAGTATTTCTATTGGATTGACCCACACCCTAAAGAAAAAGAGCTTTTAAAAAATTGTATCACTTCGGGACCACAACACACCAGCAGTAGGTTTTACTACTTTTTAAATAAAAAATGGGACCACTTTCCATAATGCAGCAACGAAAATCATGCATGTCAAACCCTAAGGTGCACATAAATACTGTAAACAAGCAAGATACATCAAATCAACAGCACATGAAACCCTAGGTTTCAGCAAGAAACATAGAAAACCCCAACATCGAAAAAGAAGAAGGGTTTTTATACTTACAATTGGGGATTGCATCTTCCCCGTGCCTCAATTGATCCGGACGAAATTCTGTAAGTTTGCTTCCCATTTAGCTATGAGGCTGGCAATGGAGATAGAGAGAGAGAGGAAGGAAGGTGTAGCATAGCATGGGGAGAGAGAGAGAGAGAGAGAGAGAGAGAGAGAGAGAGAGAGAGAGAGAGAGAGAGAGAGACCAACGATGTTATGTGATTATGTCGTTCCAAGTGGTTCCAGAAATATCTGGGGGGCCAAATGACGTTTAAGGCCCTCATATTCGCGGGAAATAGCACGTGCGCCTCACGTGTTTGATTTTCCGTCCAAAAGCACCAATCCCGTTATCAATTGGATCCAATAGGATTCAAATTGATAGTTGAGGGACTATATAAACTAAATTAATAGTTTAGGGACTACATAGACAAAGCTGGTATAGTTTAAGGGTATAAAACATAGAAAACTCTTCACATTTCACTTCCCAAACTGAGACGAGAGACGAAATGGGGAGGAAGCCAAAACATAGTCCGTGTCCGTCCTTCTTCAAAATCTTGATTGGTGAAGAATTTGCAGACAAACTTGTGAGCGCTCTCTCTCAAATGTGACTACAACAAAATGATCACACATTCACTGGTCTATTTTTTTCTACCATACCATGCATGATGCATTACTATTTAGTATTTACTAAATAGGTGCCCTTTGTTTCGTTTTGTAAACATTTCTGGCAGCGTATACCTCCAGCTTTTGTCACGAGCAATTTGGCCGGACAGCTACCAGCAAAGGCGCTAATTAAAGGCCAAAATGGTTCTCGCTCGTGGACTGTGGAAGTGAAGAAAACAGGGGACAAGAACCACTACAGCTTTATCCGCCGCGGTTGGAGAAAGTTTGTGGAGGATTGCGGATTACAAGCTGGGGATTTCGTAGTTTTCAAGCTTATATCCAACTCGGTGTTTGAAATTGTGAGATATGGTCCTAATGGGTGCGAGAAGGAGCTGATGATTAACCCTGTTTCCGAGCAAATCAAAGAAAACACGGCCAAGGCCCGCCCTACTCGGTCGCCAAAGTCCGAGGAAGCACCAGCTCGTAATCTCTCTCTCTCTTCCCCCGGTAATGTTTTCTTGACCAGCGGTTGTTATTAGTTCAGTTGATTCACGTATAGGATCCTTCCCGGTTACTACTAATAATAAATCCGGCATGGGGGTGAAACAAAAACCTGTTAAACCGACCGAAAGTGAAAAGGCTGGATCAAAGCGGTGGTTTGATTTGTTTTTTTTTGGAGGTAATCAGTTTGGTAATTTTCAGTGCCGGGCGGGTATGGTACACGTGGTATCCACTCGGCGATTTCAGCTGGCCACAGCGCGATCTAATGGGCCAGATTTTAGAGAGAGAAAAAGACGAGAGAGAGGTCTGGTGAGAGGAGAGAGAGGGAATCAATCTGGACCGTCCAAAATACGATTGGACGGCTTGCATAGTAGGTGGGTACGCTACGTGGCATCCACCCCGCACTCAAATTTTTTTCATTTGGTCTGATTTGAGATTTTAGGAAATCGAGAAAACTTGGTCTGGTTTGGTTTGCCAGTTTCTAATTGTAATTAAAACTGATAGATATGTATATTGTGCCATCTCTCAATGTGTGTATTAATCTATTGATTCATTGTTTAATCTCTCAATAGAATGTCTTTTTATGTATTGGAAATAAACCTTAAATGTCATCGTACTTCAAAAAATTTCTCCAATATTTAAACCTGTTTTAGTGCAACAAACTTAAGGATTGTGTACTTTTGTCTTTATTCAAAATTTTTTTTTTGGGCGTTTTTTAGTATTACGTCAAACTTTTGATAATTATAGGTTTGTCTTGGCGAGAGAAATCAAAATTGGATAAAATTATGTGGCCTCCGGCCAAGTATTTGTTCTACATAGGACAACACACTCAAAAATCTTTCACACACTCTAGATATTGTTGTATCTCCGATTTTATGCTAGAGTGAATGGCCTCCGGCTAAGTATTCGTTCTACATAGGGCAACACACTCGAACATCTTTCAAACTCTACTATTCCCCAAATATTCTCGTTGCATCTCTTATTTTATATACTAGAATCACTCTATATTTCCTCACTGAGAACAAGGTGTTCTCTCTAGGATTTTCCCCTCCGATTCTTGATGATTTGAAACTGGAAAATGAGGAAACGATTGAGAGGTGAAACTCTAGGGACCAAACTGCAAATAGAGAAAACTTGAAGGAGTTGACTTTGTCACTATGTGATCAAATCTTCTTGTCAATTACCGAACGTAAAACACCTGTTTCCTTGAACCTCTAGTGACTTTCCCACTTAGATTCAAATCAGGCAAAAAACATGTGGCCGAATCTTCGTGTCACATCTGGTTTTTAGTTAGACGTATATCATTCTGGTAGTTCGAAAAGGCTTAGGTTTCTTGCAAATCACGAAATATGATGTCTTCGATAGAACTCAATAGGGATATTAGATTCTTATAGTCGACCACATTAATTGAAACTCTTTAAGGCTTGGTTGGTTTGGTTATAGCAATTCTGATTGTCACGGTAAACAATAGTTGACTTTTGATGCAACCTCAGAGGCTAGTTCTGGCAATTCATTGCCCACCAATCATTCAAGACGCGGAGTTGTTAACTTCCCTTTTGCTGTGACTGACCGCGTTATTATCAAGGGAAACAAGAGGACACCTCAGCGTCTCCTTGGACGAGAGGCTATAGTAACAACACGATGCTTGCATGGATGGTACGTGGTGAAGGCGTTGGACAATCCAGAGAGTGTGAAATTGCAGTATAGCTCACTTGTCAAGGTTTCAGATGATCCAACATCTTCAAAGCCATCAACAGGTACAGTTTGAGACACCCTAGAGTTGCAGTAAATCAAGAATGTTTGTTTAATTTTCGGCAGGTACAGTTTGTTGCTGGTATGCCTCGTTACTGGTTCATGACTTAAGGTCTCTTATTGTAGTACTTTTGCTATATGCTTATAAGTAGATGTATATCTTGGTGTTGTAAATCGTGGAAGCTGTCATATCTAGGTCAAGATTGGGATATCTAAACATCAGCTTAAATAACTGCTGTTGATTGAGAAATATGAAATGCCGCTATTTATTTTGGTTTGCAATGTGCAAAAAAAAAAAAAAATACAGATGACCAACTAGGCCTTTTTAAGTCACATAGCTAGCTTCCTTCACCACCTCTGCAGCCACCATGTATTCCGCTTCAGTTGTAAATAAGGCAATTTTGAACTATAACGTCGCGTTCAAACTGATAGCACATCCACCAAAATTGGAGACATATCCTATCAGAGAACTCTATCTATATATCCAAGTCTCCAGCAGAGTCTCGATCGATGTTATCCAATAACATTCTAGAAGTGTCAACGTCTTTGCCATATACAGAGCCAACAATGAGATTAAGTGCATAAACAAGTAAGTTATTTTTTGGCAGAATTGACAATGATACTGTTCATAACGTTTCAACGATGACAATTTGTTGAGGCAATCTCAATGTTTTATGTTTGTACAAATACATGTTATAGATTTTGTACTGGGTGACGAATGTTTGAGTTTGATACTATCTCTCGTACTTGGGATAATTTGCAGGTCCAAGTACTAGAAGATCGGGCAGAATAGTGGCTGAAGCATCTGGTTCTCGGAAACAAACAGAGTTTCCTAGTTTTGACCCTGTTATCGGCAAAGTTGTTATCAGCAACTACTACAGATCACGGCTGGTATATCTATCTTTACACCTTTTGGCTTCTCTTCTTTATTCCCTTTTAATTTCTTACTTACGGGTTACACATTGCCTATGGAAAACCTATTTATGAAATGACACCGCGTGGAGAGGCTGTTATTTTGAGGCTCTAAGGCGAATTTAACCAAGTGGGGCCCCTTTCAAGAGTAAAACGATACGTAAAAAGTTAAGTGTTGAAAAGCAAATTATTTTGGATTCAGCAAGATCAAATTTGAAACAAAAAGTATGCATCGCTACGGTAATTCGAACTATAACGTAATGATCACTTTTTTGCTTTTTGTGCGCTAGAAAAGTACTCATTATACCAATCTTCTCTTATCTGATGGGCTTATTTTACATGAATTTAACTTTATTTTTTGAATTTACATGAATTTAATTTGGTAGACATACATATATTTAATATTTAACTACTACACCTATTTTAGCAAATTTGTTGGTGCCCAATGTGAAAACTTGCTTGACTTTGCTCCGGGCTGGTACAGCACTAATGTCGTGTCACTGGAAATTCATATTCGGCCTTGTGTGCCCAAGGCGAACCTTTAGACCAAGCTGGCAATGTTAAGTGGTCTACCACTTTGGTCTCGGGTTCCACCTCAAGACACTCGGTAGAACATGAATGGATTTGTGACACCACATTAAAACGCTACGTAGTGTCACCGTTCCTCAAAATATCTCTTGATGTGTTTACGTCATTCAAGGTAAACCAACTAACTCTCTCTCGTATTTCAGACACTTCCAATGGCTTTTGCAAGGGGGACAGGGATGACAACGAAGAGGGCTGTGGTTCTGAAGAACGAAGAAGGGAGAGTGTGGCCAGTAGATATAAGGACCTATCCGTCGTCCCGTGGTAGGATTGATTTAAGTGGTGGGTGGCCTGCCTTCCTCAAAGAGAACAATGTAGTATTGGGAGATTCCTGTGTCTTCAAGTTTATCCCGAGTGCCAGAAATGTGATTGATGTTGTGGTGCAAAAGGGAAGGAGACGGTAGGTTAAATTTCACACTCTGCAACACCAAATGGGCTTGGATTTTGGGATAAGTTTAGGGTAATGTAAATGACAAAACTACAATCTGGGTTTCTTTTGGTTCCTTGTTTTGAGTTTCTTTTTTTGTGGAAAACTGGTGTTGCCAGAGTGAAATTTCGTGTTTCCAATTTTGAACTGACTTGGCTGCAGTCATTTTCGTCCTAGGAACAGGGGATCCTCTTATTTTTTGGAAAATGGATTGTATAGCTAAACTTCCCCTGTTGAGTTTTGGTTGGACGTATGGACTCTTTTGTTGGAACAATCAGTACCCTTTATATAAATCCGTTTTGGGGTGAAATTATTCTATAGTTGGGAAGCACCACACGTGTTGCCAGCCACACATTGTCGTGGGGTTCAAGAACTGTATGGATCCCACATAAATGTGTGGTTCTGGAGTGGTCTGGAGCACCACATGATAGCGATCCTGAACCACCGAATAACTGGTCAGTTTTTATCGACTGTATGTACTCTTTGAAAATTGCATATCGAACTGGTGTATCTTCTCACGCTCCGGCAGTACTAGTTAACCTGCATAAACGGAAACTTACAAAGCCTCCTCCGTTTATGAAAGTTGACAACGATTGAATAATTGTCTTTCTTTTTCAACAATTATCTACAATTTGTGTAGAAATTGAAATGCGAGGATAACAATGAAGAACGTGAATGCACCATAAACTATGTGATTTACATATACAACGATATTTTGAAAGTATTATGCCGCTAGTTGTGTGTACTTAGAATTAAACACTAAGAAAGAGATACACAATTTTACGTGGCTATACAAAATCTGAGTATCTCCACTGGAACAATGGATTCACTACTATATAGGAGGAGGATTTCAATCACACACAACCTCACATCAGACTCAACAATTGCTCTTTCACCACACCGAATGCAAAAGAAGCGATACAAATTTAGAGTAGGATTGAGATCCCATCCAGTTTTTCTATGGTCCAGTCCCGTTCAGTTTTGGGCCATTTTAGACCCTCATTTTGGGTCCACAACAATAATCCAAATTGTTCATTTTATCAATGCACATGTTGGAGATGAAGTGGAATGAATTCGTGGGAACCTTACATACCACTGCTTGGCAGCTGGGTTCTCTTCCTTGATGGGACTTCTTTTGTTGGAGAAAATTTTCAGTGGGTATTGCCCACGTGGTGCTCGCTCGGCAATCTTAGCCGTCTATTACGCGATTCAACGGTCCGGATTTTAGAAAGAGAAAAGGAAAAGAGAGTGTTTGCGTGAGAGGAGAGAGAGGGAATTAATCCGGGCCATCCAAAACACACTTGGACGGCTCGGATCATGCTTGGGTATCAAGTGGCAATACCCACTCAGCACCCAATTTTTTTTTCTTTTGTTGCCTTTTATTGATTGCACTTTTTCCCGTGCTAATTGATGGCACGTTTTACTATAAGAGCATTTCCAACCTTGGCTTTAACCTTGGAAAAGAGGGACTTGGGGTTGCTGCTGTGCACCCCATGCCGTGGCCGCGCCGAATTTTTTTCGACGATCGGAGACGTTCACCGCGTAGAGCTCGTCGAGTACTACAAGTGTACCCAAAATCAACTCAATCGGATATGGTTAAATGCCTCATCAGAACACAAATAATTTGAAAAACACAGGTTCAGGCGTTTTGTTCCAGTGTTTGTGTTCATTTGTGTTCCATTTTTTTCCGAGGTATTTGTGTTCCGATGAGACACTTAACGATATCGGATCGAGTTGATTTTTGGTACACTTGTAGTACTCGACGAGATCTACGTGGTGAACGTTTCGGATCATTGGAAAAATTCCTGCGCGGCCACGCTGTGGGTGCACAATACGCCGCTCACAGCAGCAACCCCAAGTCCGGAAAAGAGTGTTTATTTACCATTTCTTTTTCCTTTTTTGAAAAACTGCAAGAAATTCTCTAAAAAATGGGACCAGTGCGGATGCTTTAACACAAGTGAATAAAGGTAATAAAGAAAACCCCAAGGGGTTGGCAATTGAGTGTAAAAAAAGCAATAAGTGCTTGACCATGAAAAATGTATAAAAAAACATGAAGCGCTTGACCATGAAAAACATGTTCGAATTCCACAGAAGTCAATCATTTAAACCTTTGGGCCGCTAAGAATTATATCCCGTTATTACCATTAGAACATCCGTTTATATAAATAAAAAAAAGTAATAAAGAGAACAATGTTACTCCTATGTAAATACCGACAAAAAATTACAGATTATTTTATAGAAAAAGGAAACAAATACTCCTAGGAAATTGCCGAAAACCAATTCCATATTTTATTGGAAAAGGAAACAATAGGGGTAAAGTATACATTTCCTCCTTACTATTAATTGAACAGATATGCCCGTTGCACTATCAAACTGTTATATAATCAAGCCTATCCACGACTCTCATCCATGTTTTGGACGAAAAGTTGAGAAATTAACCCTTTTAGCGCCAAGAAAGGTATTTTCGACTTTTAACCCCAAAAGTGGGCCAAGATGAAAGAAACCCTATAAGCCTCCACCATTATCGATCAGAAAATAAAGAGAGGAGAGAGACATTGGGTTTTATTGTACAGTTGGCCCCAAAAGAATTGAGCCACTATTGTCCAAATAGAGCCTAACAGAAACAATGACACTATACTATAGAACCAGAGCGACTCAAATCTAATTTCGCCGTCGATTTGATCTCTACGAATTTTGTTGCGGTTCTCGAGAAGACTCCGGCTACATACGCCATTGTTCAATTCTTCGCTCAGTGGTCAGTTGAATTTTTCATTTTTTTTAGATTTTTTTAATCAGTTCACTTTTTAATTGGGTTTTTAGAATTTTTTAATCACTTGTTAGAATTTTTTAATCAGTTCACTTATTATTATTTTTTTGGCGCAAAAGGGTCAATTTTTCAACTTTCCGGCCAAAATATGGATGAGAGTCATGGATTGGTCTGATTATGTAATGCTTTGATAGTTCAAGAACATACGTGTTCAATTGATAGTTTACGGAGGAAGTAAAAAAAAGTAGTGTTAATGCCAAAACTATTTTTGATTGTGCCAAAACTCAAGTGCATGAAATGCTTGTACTCATGTGTAAAGTATAAGTTTTTTATACATTAGAGTTGTGACATAATAAAAAACCAATTTTGGCATTATCACTGCCAATTTCTTTTTTTAAAATGTACAACCATTTCAACTCCAACCATTTAAAATGTACAAAATTGTTACATGTACAACCATTTCAATTCAACCATTTACAACACGTAGGGCTTACACTCATAATTGTGTGTGGACTCCATATGTATGTGAGAGGATTGTAAATAGTTGGAACCGAAATGATTATACATGTAGCATGATTGAATAGTTTAAGTGAAAAATGTGTATACTTTACCCAAGCAAAT
>OY978219.1:14981469-15043932 GCA_963854785.1 Vaccinium vitis-idaea
TATAACTTTGCTTAGGGCCCATAAAAACACATGGATGGCCGTGATCCAAACCTACACAGCCTTAGTAATGAGGCTGGTTTATTAGGCCCCGGTTTATTAGTCAGTCGTAATTGATAGAGTCCTTGTTGGGGTTTAATTGCAGAACATAATTGACAGCAATTTCAGTTTCTTGGGTGATATGAAAATTGCTCCAAGGGTTGTTCACAAACTGGTGATGTATTTCATGGATGTCTACTGACATTTTGCTCACAGAGTCACTGTCGGGCCTGTTGTGCTTAGCTCATGGCAGGACTCCGACTCCAACAACTTTGGATTTAGGAACCTGTTGATTGAATTGCCTTGATTGATATATGTGTCTCGTATGGGCAACTTGGCATCAACAAAGGATTACAAAAACGTCTCATTTTTGCAGAATATACCATCGAGCTTCCACAAGAGGTACATGGAAAAGGGTAGACATGCTGCAATGCTCGTTGCTTCAGGTCGGTCTTGGCCTGTGAAATTGGGCAAAACTGCTCAAGGTGGACGGCTGTTCTTACGTGGTTGGTCCGCATTTTGTTGGGAAAACACTCTTAAAGTAGACGATGTTTGTGTTTTTGAACTGATTGAAAAAAATGATTTTGTACTGAAAGTTTCGATCTTCAGATGCTCAGGTTGAGCAATTGTGTGCCCTTGCTGTGTTTAACTATTTCTGAGGTCAAAAATTGCAAGCAGTTAGCAAATACTCATTGGCTCCATACCCTTTGTTATTGGGTGGAAAATTGCAGCTGTTTTTTGCATTTGGAGCCATCAGTTTTCTAATGATTTAGGTCCATACTTCAATTAAGTCTCGACTTATTATCTAATCTATTTTAGCAAGTTTAATTGAGAAGAGAAATTTGCAGAACAATTTGCCAAATTTAGTATGCACTTGCTATTCTGGCTTCATCATTATATCTTCTAATTGTTTGCCTGATCTCATTTCTAGTTTAGTCTATTCTGGCTTCATCATTATAAAGTTGGGGCTTTATTAAACTAAATGCAATTTTCAAACTAAAAAATAATGGCTCTGTTCATTTCCCAGTTTAGTTTTAGTTTTAGTTTTGATGACATCATCATTTTCCTCATTTTTCTCTCTATCTCTCTCCACTCATTACACCTTATGACATTATCAAAACTAAATTAAACTATCTAACAAAAAACAGCCATATATTTATTAGAATATTTTTTTGCACCGTATAAAAGTTCTCAATGAGATCTACCAAACAAGATTTATTTGGCTAAAAAATTATTTTTGTAAGTATGTTATTTTTTAGTTTGAAAATTGTACATAATTTCGTAAGGTCCCAACTTTATGGGACGGAGGGAGTACTACCTTTTTTGTGGTAATATTATCATATAAAGAATTGGAAATCAGAGCCAATCCTAAATATTGTTGCCGAACCTAGATAGGCACGGCAACAATAGATTTTTGCATTTATTTCATGCATTTTTACTGTTTTGCCCTTTCTTTTTTTTATTACATTACAAATTTTAGCACGTCATAATTTCTAGTGTACATGTCCGTTTTTAGTAAATTTATATATGTTTTGTATCTCCGAAACCGCTCCTTTTATGTATGTGTATCTTTATTTGGGTAACACGTGAAAGCAGAGAGGGAGAAAAAGTAATGAACAAGGAATGAATTATTTAGTGGTCTTCAAATATTGTTCCAACTATGATTGTATGCCAAGTATTAATTTATTGCTCAAATTAAAAAAGGTTAGAAGTCTCTTGCATTAACCAATCATACATACATTAATGGTGCATCATATGACAATACTCCATTAACATTAGATAACTTCTTAATATTTAGATGTGCTTGGAATAAGGATCTTACAAGACTATTTCGAGCACGCAAACAAATGTGCAAGGACTAATTTAAGACTGAAGCTAATTTACGGGACCGGCCTCTAAATATCCATATAAATGAACCTTGTGTTGCTTTGTTTTCTTCTTTTTTTTTTTCTTTTTTCTTTTTTTATGTTGTTTGTAAATATTTTTCCATTGCGAAACAAGCTGTAGTTTTATTAACTTGATAAAAATTGAGCTAACGGTGGACATTACGATTGGTCATACATCATGTGCCAAGAACAGAGTCTAAATTCTTTCATGTGATATTCGTATGTGAGTAAAATAAGACCGCAGCACGATCTCACTAGACGATTAGATAAGTTTATATTTTATGTATCAATATTTTCATCATTTAGGCAAAAAATTAAATTGTTTAGAATGGGGGAGTGTTTGATAATCCATTAGTCTTATTACTGCAATGATCCGATATATTTAGACATCCAAAATGAACTGCTTGTCTTTATTCAAATTTTTTTTTTTTTTTGTATCGATTTTTTTGTAGACTATTAGTTCATTGAAAAGAATCTAAGGAGTAAAAAACGCACATGTGCCCCTCCCTCGTTCACGTTTGTCTCGACGAGAGGAAAAGAATGGGCAAATATACCCCTCCCATTTGGTCATATGAGTGGCACATGTGCATTTTCCGACCAAAAACTAAACGGAAGGCAACGGAGAGCACATTGGGAAAAAATCCTAAATCGGAAGTTTTGTATGTCCAAATCGGAACAAGAAGGACCAAAGTGTTTTTTTCGACTAAATCGAAGGTATATAACAGAAATTTTACTCCTCCTTCCTTAACTAGAAAAAAAGTCTTTTCCTCGGTTCTTATAAACAGGGTCCCCCGTCCCTTGTTTTTTGGGGTTGGCTTGAGAAGGAGAAATTATATATATATATATATATATATATATATATATATATATATATATATATATATATATATATATATATATATATATATATATGACCAACCTTGATTCAGAGGTTCCCCTATCTCTCCAATGCCCTTACGTTCAGTTATTTTCTGTTAGGGTTTGGCCTCTTTGCGTTGTTTTCAGCTCTTCTTCCATTACCCTATTCCAGAGACAGAGAGGATATGTTGAAACGGCAGAAAATTTCCGATTTCTCGGGGAGTTGTCCACAGTTCTTCAAAGTTTATCTACCTAATCAATCCTCTCACCGACTGGTAAAAAAACCCCTTCTCTCTCTCTCTGTGTGTTTGTTTAATAATAACCCCTTTTTTTTGTGTGGGTAAATTGCCTAATAATAATAACCCTTTACCAGTGTTTTTAAAAAGTCTGGCATGGTGAAGGACTCACGGTCATGGGTTCATGGTGTTTGAACTTTAAATAAAGGAATTGGATCCTCTCCGATCCATTATTTGGTCATGACAGTTCAATTTCGGTTGATTGAATACCGTTTGATATTGTCTAACACGCATTTATATTACCCAAAAAAAGTGAGCCATCCAATAACTATATTAAGGTGCCAGTTTTTTAGGTTTTCGAGATTCTCAATCGCTCTTTTTAGACAACGTATTTCACTAGACGAATGGAGTCCCAATAACCTCGCAGAGAAAAAGCAACCGATCTTATTAATGTGGACAATTAAAAAAATGAAAGTATGTGTTTGGCAATTGCTTTGATTTCCTCCCAATTTTCTTCGATTTTCCATAGATAAATTTGTATTCTTTTGATAAACATCGCATATCTTTCCTTTTTGCATATTCATTCATTGCTAAAATCACAGCGAATCCCGCCAGCTTTTGTGAAGTATTCCACTGAGGGTTTTCCGACCAAATCTACAATCACTAGTTCGGAAAAAAGATCATGGCATGTAAATCTGAAAGAGGTCGATGGGCATTTGTATTTCCAAGAAGGTTGGCAGCAATTCGTGCACGATAATTGCTTAGAATCCGGAGACTTTCTGATATTCTCCTATGGTGGCGATGCACAATTTTATGTCAAAATATACGGGAAAAATGGTTGTCGAAAGGAGGTTAGCGAGCCTAGTAGGGAGGTTAACGAAGAAATTACACATCCCCAAGACAATCAAACAGTTGAACGGAAGTCTAAAAGAGTAGCGCAAGGATCCAATGTTGAGGAAGCTGGTAAGAAAGAATTGCATCCAAGAACTTCAATGCCGATTCAAAAGGGCAAGAGAGCTCGTAAAGAAGCCAGAACGTTCGTGTCCGAATTTCCATTCTTCGAAGTAGTTATGAACCCTAGTTACATCAATCAAGGGTCTATGGTAAGGTCTTGAAATATTATCTTTCGTGAATATTAAACGTATAGAATATATATACCATATTCAAGCTTTCCATTTTTGCAGACTGATATATACAAAAACTTCTCATTCTTGCAGAATATACCATCAAGCTTCCACAACAGGTACATGGAAAAGGATAGACATGGTGCAACACTCGTTGCATCAGATCGATCTTGGCCTGTGAAATTGATCAAATATCGCGGTAACATATGGAGGTTCAATCGTGGTTGGTCCACATTCTGTAGGGATAACACGCTTGAAGTCGACGATGTTTGCATTTTTGAACTAATTGAGGAAAATGATTTTGTACTGAAAGTTTATATTTTCAGATGCCGAGATTGAGCGACTATTTGTGGTTGCTCTGTTGCACTTTATTTTAGTAATAACTTGGTTTAGGAAATTTTAATTTTTGGCCACTTGTTTAGGCATGTTTCTATTATTTAATAGTCTTTATTTCCATATGTAGGTTAAGTCCAATTTAATATTTTTGTTAGACTTTTATCTTTTCTTTCTTAGTTTTCCTTGTTATTTTCCTTGATTAGCAAGAATCTATTGGTTCCAAGTTCAGTTGGGGTCTGATGTTTATGAACAAGGATGTAGCTGGGCATATGACACTCTATTTTTCATTCAATAAAATTTTAGATTTTTCTTCCAACCCGGGGACCAACGATCCTGTAACTGGGTTTCAATGAGACAAACGAATCATATGGTGATCGTGTGGATCTCAAGTTTTTTTTTTTTTTTTTGGGGAAATAGAGAGAAGATAGCATAGATAACCGGGAGTTTACACAAGAGTTAACAATATACACACCAACAGCAACACAAATAAGAAAACTAAATACACAACATCAAACAATGAAACGTAAAGATCCTGTCAACCGCCATCCCCCGTGTTTGAGTGACGCACAAAAGAAGAGATGGCATGGTGGGGCTAAGTCATGAGCTCGCTGGACCTCTCTGCGAGTAGCCTTGGAGATCTTACAAAAAGTCAGCCTCGAGATCTCCGTATTGATGTTGTGTATAAAAAATGTGTCGTTGTAGTGACCCTCACTCTGCTCTGCGATCTGCATAATTGCATTATAACAGTCAGTAAATATATGAACAAAATTGAAGTTATGAGCTATAGACCATTTAACCGCTTCCTGAATAGCAAGAAGCTCCGATTGAAGGGGGCTAGAACTATAAGAAGAGCAAGCACGCTGAGCTAATAGGGATCTCAAGTTATACCAGTGCATTCAGGTGTTTTATCACATGACGGTTAGTTTTTGAGCTTTCTAGCATCTTGAGCTTCTGTATGAATCGCATCCTTGGTTCCTTTTAATTTTTTCCGATACGCCAGCCACGAAATGTGTTCAATTCATGCCAAATTTTATAACCCCACGCTAAACCATCATTATGTTGGGTTAGTGGCAGCTCCAGAAATTTTTAACAGGGTGTTCAAGAATTAATTTAACCCGACTAGCTCTTTTTTGCATCATATAATTAAAAAAATCAATATACTAGTGTGTATAATGCGACCAAAAAATGCATAAAATATTACCTTTGATCTTGGAAAATTTCATATTTTGAGCCAAGCAAGGTCAAAGCGGAGCATAAAGAACCCCCTTTTTTTGTTTACAAGGAAATTACGTGGCGAATAGTTAATGGAGATAAGGGCTAGTTGTGGTTCTAAGAGAAGTTGCATGATAACAATTTTGAATAACCAGGATTTTCCTCTCTATTTTTCTGATATTGTCATTAAGATGTGTACCTTATTTTGAGCTAATGTATTACGAAGTGTTAAATTGTGAATAATCAGAATTGGTCGGTGTTTTGTTCAAAGAATAGGAGTGAGTGTTCAACAGAAAACTGAGATAAAATGGAGTAACTAACGTGTAATCTAACAACAAATTAAAAAAATTACGATTTGTTCAATTGATCACATTTTCTTATATGTGGAGCCGCCTATTATAGGGTGTGATCTGGGTTTTTTTTCCCCTCTCAATGAAAGTCAGCATTGTTAATTATAGTTAGCGAGATTTGAAAACCTATCAAATGTACGAGAGTTCATGATGCCTACCACTTTATTTGCCTGTAATTTGGAATATTCAAAGTGGATTAATTTGTGGAATGACGAATGACAAAAAAAAAAAAGTAAATTAATTTGTGGGCTAATTTTTTAAATGGATGGTAATTTAAATTTGGACAGGGTGTTCATCCATACTTGAACTGGGTGTTCATCCATAATTGAACTAGGTGTTCAAAGAATAGACTTATCTAAAAATTTTCATGTATTATATTATACGTAAAAAAACATTGTTGGGTGGAATCAACAAAAAAAAATGTCCGTGAGAGGCTTGATCCAAACAATTTTTCGTAAAACTTGCTCGATCCTCCGTGTTAATGTAAAAACTGATAAATAATCCATTTTTTTTGCGAATTATTAGATTATTTTTATCTTTATTCACAAAGTTTTAGTTTGGTTAATAGTTTTGTATAAATTCTTTTAGCTGAGACGAACTAATAAAGCAATAACCACCAAAAAATGCAAAATTAGAAAATGTAATTTTTTTTAATAAAGACAATAATAGTCCTTTGCACATTTTTTTATTTATATTTGAATAAAGACAATAGTAATCTTTGAATTATTTTTGGTAAGGGAATTTCTGGAGCTTCTCTCGTTTTTTGTGGGGTCGGCTCGAGGAGAAGCTATTCAGGTTTCCCCGACCTTTATTTTTCTTGGATCAGTTCATCTCCCCAAACATTGATCCCATTGATCCGGGGCTTCCCCAGCCGAATCGCTCAAGTGTTTTCAGTTAGGGTTTGGGCTCTTTTTGCCTTTTCATTTCTCCTTCCCATAAACCATAAAGAGAGAGAGAGAGTGTGAAAACGGAGGAAAATGTCCGATTTCTCGGAGAGTTATCCCCAGTTCTTCAAAGTTTATGTACCTGATCAATCCTCTTACCGACTGGTAAAAAATACCTTCTTCTCTCTCTCTTTTCCCTCTCTGTTTGTTTAATCATAAGCTCTTTACAGTGAAACCCCATTCCCTGTTCTGGTTTGAATTCTTTTAGGCGGTTTGAAATATTTTATGCGTATTCTTACATCCAGAATGATCGAAAAACTGATTGATGGTTGGATCATGCATGTAGAGTTTTGGGATTAAGTTATTGAAAGCTGATTGTTAACTACATTTTCAAGAATCAAGTCTATTTTTTCACCCTCATTTATTTTGTTTTCCAGAGTTGGGTTCATGCCTTCATGGTGTTTAATAAATGTCAAGATTGCGTGACAGTAAGGCTTAATCACATCTTGCTCCCTTTAACTATCACACTTTACAAATTACCCCTAAAATACAAAACCCTGCAACGGACCACCTGAAACTATCTTAACATTTCAACTTGGGCCCCTTATAGTTACTTGATAGCCGTTGAAGATCTTACAATAGTTTCCAAATTTTATCTTCCTCCAAACATGGATAGAATGTCGAGAATGATGTGCATCTGAAGTTAAACTTGCATATCTACCATAATCATAGACTAGCATTTTGTCTATTGTTTTTCACATTAGGAGCTATTTGGCATCTTGATGGTTTTGATTATGCAATTTTGTGGAGAAGTGTTGATCGGGATATCCAAGGGAGATCTATAGATGAGGGTTACAAAGATCTCGTCTATGATTTTGGCAAATATGCGTATCATTCTAGGCATTGTAATCATATATTGGTAAAACAGTAATGAAGGAATGTTCTGAGCTATTTCATGCCATTACACTGCTGAAGACAATAAACTGGGCCAAGTTGAAAGGTCTAGGTAAATTTAATGTGATCAAGTGTCAAGATGTATAATTCAGGGGTAATTTGAAAAAGCGTGAGAGTAAAGGGTGGTAACTGGTAAGATGTAATTAAGCCTAAAAATAATGATGGAAATATGGCGCATTGGCGCCTATTGAAACCACATATTCATTGTTACTAATAAAATTGTACCATAAACATAGTAAATAAAAACTCTTTTGCTAATTAATACTAAAAGGGTCAGGCAATTATGAATTACATGCCCATGGGGAGTTCTAGTCACTTATCAGTGCACAGTAATTATATTAAGGTGCAAGTTGTGGATCATGCCCTAGCCACCACTCACCTCCATAGCCACCACCCACCACACTTCCCTCCCTTCATGTCATATTTTTAAAACTTGCTCATACTTTACACTTTGCAGAGGTCTTTTTTTTTTTCCACATGTTTCCTTCTATTTCTAGTGCATATATTATTAAATGTTGGATGTCTCCTGTCCTTCCTTGCTCATACCCATTACGATGGAGGGTTAAATGGGCACTGTTATCGTTAGTTATTGTTGTATATGATTAAGATTATATCTTACCATGAATTGGACATTTTAAAACTTGAAACCATGTGTTGGGCAATTGTTTTGATTTCAAACCAGTGTCTGCGATTTTCGTTAATTTGTTTTCTTGTGATAAAAAAGGCCTATCCATTCTAAGCTATACTAGGTAACGCCTTTGCCAATTTTCTTCCTTTTCGTCCCTTTCAACGGTATGTAACCAATCTTTCCTTTTTGCATATTCATTCATTGGTAAAACAACAGCGAATCCCGCCAGATTTTGTGAAGTATATCACTGGAGCTTTGCCGTACAAATCAACGATCACTAGTCAGGAAAAAAGATCATGGCATGTAGAACTGGAAAATGTCGATGGACATTTCTACTTACAAGAAGGTTGGCAGCAATTTGTGCATGATAATTCCTTAGAATTCGGAGACTTTCTCCTATTCTACTATGGTGGCAATGCACAATTCTATGTCAAAATATATGGGAAAAATAGTTTGTCAAAAGAAGGTTTAGCCAGCCTATTAGGGAGATTGATGGAGAAATCACAAATGCCAAAGACAATCAAACAGCCAAAAGAAGTAAGTTAATTTCTTAATTCGAGCAAGTAAAATCTGGCGACGGTGAATTGCACTAAGCATATGCTTGGAATAATGTAGGGAGGTCTAAACGACTGGCGCGTGGAGCCAATGATGACGTACAAATCACTCAGAAAGAATTGTTTCCGAGATTTTCATCAGCAAATCAAGAGGGCAACAGAGCTCGTAAAGAAGCCAGCAAATTCTTATCCGAATTTCCGTTCTTTGAAATTGTTATGAGCCCTAGTTACATCAAAGGAGGGCTTATGGTAAGGTCTTGAGCACTGCATCTTTCATAAATCATAAACATTTAGACTTTCGTATTCTCTGATGTTATGATAGGTTTGGTCACCTTGACATTACGAAACACAAGATTCTGTTTTGTTCTGGGCTACAGCTCGTTTAAAATTTCACATTTTTGTACTCTTTATATTAGTCACAAGTGTAAAAAAAAGCTTTTACTGTGATAGAAGGCCTAATTTAAATGGTTTAAGCTCGTAAATCCTTGTTCTCTTTCTTTAATTTGAACATATCTTTACAAATTTTAGGTTGCAAAATTCTTGTTTGTGATATAACAGAAGCAATGGTAGACAGAACATAATGTTTGTGAACTGTTAAAAATTGTCCCCTTCTCTAAAACTTTGCTTACGGCTCCCCAGAAACATGTGGATGGCCCCAATACCTACTCGGATTTGGGGTGGGCTGCTGTGCAGCCACCGCACAGCAGCTGCTGTGCACCATCCGAGCCGTCCGTTGCTCGGATGGACGGCTCAGATTTCAACTTGCACGCACGGTTCGGATGCAAAGGTGCTGAGGTGAAATCTGGGCGTCCATCCGAGCAACGGACGGCTCGGATGGTGCACAGCAGCTGCTGTGCAGTGGCTGCACGAGCAGCCACCCCGCCTTAGTAATGAGGAGTTCTCTGGCATTAGGCCACTTCCACTTGTTTATTAGTGTGTCGTAATTGGTAGAGTACTTGTTGGGTATTGATTGCATAAAAGAATCGACAGCAATATCAGTTTCGTGGAAATTGCTCCAAGCGTTGTTCACAGTGGTGAACTGGTGATATGTATCATGGATGTCTCCTGACATTTTGCTCACAGTCGGGCCTGTTGTCCTTAGCTCACAGCAGGAACCAGTTGATTGAATTGCCTTGATTGATATATTTGTCTCAGCTGCATGGCCAAATATTTTCTGCAGTCCAAAACAAAAAAACAAAAAAAAATGTTGCATGGGCAACTAGCTTTGATGGCATCCACAAATGATGCAAATACTTCTCATTTTTGCAGAATATACCATCGAGCTTCCACAACATGTACATGGAAAAGAATAGAGATGGTGTAATACTCGTTGCTTCAGATAAGTCTTGGCCTGTGAAATTGAGCAAAACTGACAGATGTGCACGGAAGTTTATACATGGTTGGTCCACATTTTCTGAGGAAAACAAGCTTAAAGTAGACGATGTTTGTGTTTTTGAACTAATTGAGAAAAAAGATTTTGTACTGAAAGTTTCGATCTTCAGAAGCTCAGGTTGAGCAATTGTCCACCCTTGCTGTATTGAACTTTTTCTGAAATCAAAAAATTGCAAGCAGTTAGCAAATACTCATTGGCTCCATACCCTTTACCATTGTATGGAAAATCATCTTCTATTGTACTTGGTCTCCTAAAGAAGAAATCTGGAATGAAATGGCTACTCTTGCATTTGGAGCCATCAATTTTCTAAGGATTTAGGTCCATACTTAAATCAAGTCTCAATCTTATTATCTAATCTATATTACAAATAGCAACTTTATTTGAAAAGAGAAAATTGCAAAACAATTTGCCAATTTAGTATGCATTCAAGTTGCTATTCTGGCGTCATCGTTAGAGCATCCTCATCAGGGGAGGCAAATCCCCCTGATGGCTAAGTTGTTGAGTGAAAGGGGAAAAAACACCCCAAAATCAGACTCAACAAATTTTTTGTAAATCTGCAAAACTTATAGCTTTGCTACAGTAACTCGGTAAATCCTTTGAGGCACTATTCACATGTTAAAGCAATTCTCTCTACTGACTTCCTGAATAGAGAGTCTGATTTTGTGAGTTTTTGAAAAAGTGACTTGTTAATTTATAAAAGGTGTTTTTGAGGTTAAATTTGGCTCAATTTTTGTTGAGCCTGATGAGGATACTCTTATGCGTTCTAATTGTTAATCTGCGCTCTCATCTCTCGTTTCGTTAGTTAGTAGGAGTATCTTTTTTGTGGTAATATTATGATATCAATATGACCTCGTGTTGCTTTTTTATTTTTTTCGCCTTGTAATTACGTTTTGCTAATATTTTTTCCATTGTGAAACAAGCTGTAGTTTTATTACAAACTTGATTAAGTTGAGCAATAAGGATGGACATTACGAAAATTCCACTTTTATTCACACATACTCTCTTCGTCCTATTTTAAGTGTGTAGCTTCCTAATTTCAACTAATCCATTAATTAGACGTGATCATTACACCTTTCACATTAACTTTATCCAAACTTTTATCTCCGCTTTCTAAAAGTATCCTCTACTTTTATCCATCAACACTTTTTTTTTTTTATAGGCAAAAAGTTTATTGATGAAAACTTGACAAAAGGATATCATTTAGGGAAAAATTCAAAAAATCACTCATACTTTGACTTCAATGTCTCATCGCCCCCAAACTTTTAAAATTATCAATTACACTTCTGAACTATTGTTTCGTCATCAATTACACTCCTACCGTCTAAATCTGTCACTTTGCTAACCGAACACGCTGAGGACACTAACGGAGGGATAAAACGTTAGAATTAAAAAAAAATAATCTCTCTCTCCGCTATCACAGGAATTCGGAGCGAATCTCGGCGAGGAGGCAATTTGTCTCTTCGATGAGGTGTTGGTTGACAACGTTGGCGTCGGAGGTGCCGAGGTAGCAGTTGTTGAAAAGTAAACTTGAAGCAACTTGGTTCTCGGCAGCCCAAAATTAAAACGTGGAGTACTGTTCAAAAATCAAGCGGATGACTTTTTGAACTTGCGTGATTGTTTTGTGATTTGTTCAATAAATGAGAGTTTATCTCATTTTGTTTTTTCTACCTTTTATTGCCTATAAAAATGCTTGTTATCAGATTGTTCAAGTATGCAAATATGAGTGATCAAAGTGTATAAGAAAAGTGTGTAGAGAAATTCAGTTTCTCAGAGTGTTTATGAAATACAAGTTTGAGAGAATTTGTTTGATACTCCTCTGTTTGCATCAGTGGTATCAGAGCTTAGGCTCATCCCAAAAATTCTCTCAGAAAAAAATACCTTTGGTGTGCTACTGCTATTTTCATCCAGAAATTAGCTCCCTCAAAATAAAATTTTTGAGTGCTGATTTTGTCTCAGCCAGAAACAAAAATCCGGTGACGAAATTGAACAGTCTCGGTTTCTTTCGAAACCCATAAGTTGAAGAGTGACGAACTACTCTCACCTTGCAACCAAGGCTGTTTCTTCCTCATCTCCGGTGCGCTGCCGAGTCGCCGAGAAAAAAATTGAAGCTATCTGAACCGACTCCTAAAGGTGTCTCACTTGCTGCCGAAGAGTTGTTATTTGAAGAAGAACAAAGAGGTTACCTGTTTGTATCTTCAAATCCATTTTTAAAGCTAAACAAAGGTTTTTTTCATGTTTTTCCAAGTCTGCCTTTAACAAGGTTTGTTTTCACCGAAAAAAAATAGAGTTGTCTATCTTTGGTTTCAACGAAAAAGGGGAATTGATTTCCTTCTTAACTTCACTTCAGATCTATCTTTAATGCATTAAGGCCCTGTTTGGATGGAGGAGAAGCCCCCCCGGATATCTTTTCACCCCCCGGATATAGGTGGGTCCCTCCCCATATCCACCGTTTGGATACCTCAAAATGCTCAAGGGGAATTGGTTTCCTTCTTAACTTCACTTCAGATCTATCTTTAATGCATTAAGGCCCTGTTTGGATGGAGGAGAAGCCCCCCGGATATCTTTTCACCCCCGGATATAGGTGGGTCCCTCCCCATATCCACCGTTTGGATACCTCAAAATGCTCAAGGGGAATTGGTTTCCTTCTTAACTTCACTTCATATCTATCTTTAATGCATTAAGGCCCTGTTTGGATGGAGGAGAAGCCCCCCGGATATAGGTGGGTCCCTCCCCATATCCACCGTTTGGATACCTCAAAATGCTCTCGGATTTCTTTTGCCCCCCTCAAAACTTATCCGGCTTTGGACCCTTTGAGGGGGATAACTTTTGGGCGGGGGGGTGCCCAAAAGTTATCCAGGTGAAGATGGTGGCCTTTGGACGACTATACCCCTCCTTATCCCCCTCCCCCAACCCCCAGCGTCCATCTCTGAAACCGAAACTGGGTTGTTGAAACCGGAACTGGGTTGCTGAAACCGAGAGGGAGGGAAAGTGAGAGAGATAGAGGAGAGGAGAGGAGACGTACCTGTTATTGCAGTCGCCGGAGTGCCGTTGCCGGAGGATCTGGGTTGCTACTGCTGAAATCGAAGCTGGGTTTGATGGGGAAGAGGGGAAATGGGGAAGAAGGGAAAGGTAGCACATGGGTTTTGAAATGTTGGGTGGTATTCCAGTGAATGGGTTTTACGTTTTAACTTTTTGGGCTTTTTTTTTTTTTTTAAAGTAGTAACTTTGGGTGGTACTTTATTAATGAATTTTTAGTAGTTTTGCCGTGATTTTTTTTAACACTATAATCGAATTTAACACTAATCATATTTAACACTATAATTTAAATACAATAATCAAATTTAACACTATACATGGGCAATCTAGTCATTTGACAATTTTTATCCCCCCATTTCATAAAACATCCAAACCATGTCAAATTTTATCCCCCTCCATAAACATCACATCACTGTGGGCCAACCCTCCAAAAATAATACCCCCTCTTACATTATCCCCCTTTAAAACTTATCCCCCTGAAAATAATACCTCATCCAATCGGGGCCTAAAGGGGTTGTCGGTTTCATCATCGAGAAAGAAAATTGTATCTTCTGAAGTCAGATTTGCCTTTAAGGCAAAGGAGCGAGAAATTATCCGGTGCAGGTGGCACTAGTTACAACCGGCCCTAACTACACATCAGGCCCTTCAAGTTTTTGAAAGTATCAGCTTCACCCAATATTTTCAAAATTTACAATTTGGTCCCTGAAATTTCTCAAATAATTTTAGACTGGTCCAAATATTTTTGGATCTTTCAATTGGGTCCCCAAAGTTCTGAAATATTTCAGAATAGTCCCTGATAACCGGCCCTAAACTAACTTAGGTAAGTGCTTTAGAAACATATGCATAAAACGAATCTATTTCAGTTAGCTCCTTCATGCCTATTATAACTAGTTATTTCGGTTTTTTATTAGCGGCTTTAACTATAACCTCCGCTCTATTTATTGGTCTGAGCAAGATACGACTTATTTGAAATTCATCTTTGAATTGAACAATTTATAAAAAGAAATCCTTATGGGGTTTTCTGCGTATTCTATAGTTACTTACCGTATCAATTGCCAATTCTCAATTATTGCGATTCGTAGTAATTCATATTACTCTTTAGGTATAGATATTCCCTCGTTTTTTCCTTTTAAACAAATAAAAATTAAAATGATTGAAGTTCATCAGGCCCTTCAAGTTTTTTTTTTTTTTTTTGTAGTTTTTTCCTTTGTGTAGGTTGTATTAGCGCTTCATTTTGTTGAATGATATGGTTCTTCTTTCTTCTGGCAAAATAAACAAATAAATGTACTTTTATAATATACTCTTTAATTGAAACTTGAGTTCATGTTCAGGAGATATTATTCTCACAAAGTTTGTAATTTGAACTACCGCTGTAAATATGCTTCTAATTGTATGATTAATGATATTAATGTCGCACTAAATTTAAAATTCTTAAAATAGACTTCAATTACTTTAATAAGAGCATCAATATTAGCATCTCTACTTTAACTCTACTTAAAGTACAGAGCAAACTCCTCCAAAACCTCAAAAATCAGTCTCACCAAACGAATTCACCAATTTGAAGTTTCTTAACTTTGCTACAGTAACTTAAGAAATTTGGTGACCTATTGTTCACTCACTAAAAGAGGAGGAGGGAGGGAAGAGTAAAAGTTTGAATAGAGAGTCTGATTCTGTGAGTTTTTAATAAAGTGACTTGCTAAATTATAAAAGATGTTTTTGAGATTAAATTTTGTTTTTTTTTTTGTATGTCAGATAAGGATGCCCTAAGATGTCTATGATTTGTTAACTTGTGTCTTTGAATAGAATTATTTGGATGTCAATAAAGAAAATTTCAAGTGATTCAATTGTCATCACAAAATTATTTTGAAGTTAACATTGTTTTTTTTTTTTTAAATTTATTCACTAATACACATTGGGTCTCCATTACAAGCTCGGTTAGGGCATCTCTAGTGCACTACCTAAAAGAGTTTCCTAAAGTGTCCTAACTAGTTACCTATGAAAAACTCAAAAAATAGTCTCCAGTGCAGAAAAATTGACTCCCTAAAATCCTAGGTAATACCCCTTACTACCTAAAAAGTGTCCTAAGTAACTACCTAAATTTGGGGAGAGACTTAAGGAGAGAGAAAGAGGAGAGAGATAGAGAGAGAGAAGGGAAGGAGGAGAGAGAAAGAGGAGAGAGAATAACTTTAAGGAGAGAGAGAGGAGAAAGAAAGGAAAGACTTAAAGTTAATGAACATTTTTAGGGAGCCCCATTAAAGTGTCATTAGCTAACTAAGTTCTTAGCACACAAACTAGGGTCTCACATGTACTTAGGTGTACACTTTAGCAAACATTTTTTCAGTAGTGTACTGGAGATGTTCTTAGGATCTCAAAAATCTCAGGGCTGGCTCTCCATTATCCAATCTATAAATATTTCAACTACCCAATGTACCCATCTATTCAAGTAAATTAACATTAAAAGCCTTGAAGTTAAACAGGTTTTAAATACTTTTGACTTTATTACTCCTAGAGAAGCTAAACAGGTTAGCTTATGCAATTTACATTAGTTGCTCTCCCTGCGAAAGATTCACCGGTAAACATGGCCAGTAATGGTCATGACCATTGGCGAAGCGGCGACAGGTCGAATCTGTTGAGTTCTCAGGTGAAGGCACCACCTCACTTTTTCAAGATAATTCGCTCTTCAGTTGTTCCCCGTCAGAAGCTGGTAATTAAGGAATCATTCATACAACCTTATCCCCCTCTCTGTCATTCTGGTTTCCTCTGTTTTCCAGTGTTTGTTGTGAATGTCATTGAAACGGTGGTATATGTTCTTAGGAAACGGTGTACCGGTTTTGTTTTCGCCAAAATAAATCAAATGTATTGTTATTTTGCTTTTATTAAAAAAATTTGCATTTGTTATTTGTTTATTGCTTCGTCACGCCGAGAGAAATCTAAAAAGTCAAAAATATTTCCGCATCATCTCATCTACTTAAGACACATTTTGGAAAATAGCATGCTTGCCGAAGGACAGAGAGAAGCTTCTTCAACTATTCTTTTGCGTTAAGTGCATTTGAAATCTCATAACACAATATTTCTCAGCAAAAGAATCTCTTTTGTCTAATTTTCTACCTACTGTATCTTATTTTGTTCTGCGCCTACTTGGAGAGTTATGTGACATATTCTAATGTTCCTCGCAGAGGATTCCCAAGAAATTTATAAGTCAATATGGGAAGAATCTAGGGAACCGTGTATTTCTACGAGTCCCAAGTGGTGCTGTGTGGACGGTAGAATTGGTAACATCTAATGGTGACGTTTGGATGTGCAACGGATGGAAAGAGTTTGCAAAATTTTACTCCTTCGGCTTTGGGCATTTATTGGTATTTCGATATGATGGAAGCTACAATTTCCATGTCCTAATATTTGATAAATCGGCTTCAGAGATTGAATACCCAGTTAGTGAAAACCATGGTGAAGAAACCAACATAAATGGTAACGGGAACTTAAAAATCCCTAAAACGGAAGCTATTGAAATTGATGATTCCGTTGAAACATTAGGTGACATCCCGTGTGCAACATACAGTACAGGAAGGGAGGAAATCTACAGGAAACCGAGAAGAGATGATATTGAGGAGCTTGGTATTCGAAGTTATCAAAAAACAAGGCAGGCATCCTACTGCAGGGCAAACATAGAGAAAGATATTTCTATCGAAATATTGGATGATTCACTTGTGCCAGATTTTCCAGTTTCTGATCAGGAGAGAGCCAATAAGAAGTCTAGAACGGAGAACAATTTCAATATGCTGGACTTTTCACCGGATATTCAATCTAAAGGGGTGAAGCTTCCGAATCAAAAAAAGAACGTGAAGTTAGAAATTGAAAGTAAGAACTTTTCTCTTCTTTAATTTGTTCATCCACTTGTTTTTGTTGGTGTTTTATTTGGAGTTAATTAAGAAAAAAAGGCTCTCTTGTTTGCCACATTGATCAGTTAAACATCACATACTTGTTTTGCGCTTGATTGTTTCAGCAGAAGAGTACCCCGGAGGCACATCCATTGAGCAGAGTCGGCATCAATCTCGAATGCCTGCCAAAATGCAATCAGTGACGGCCAATGTGAACTCAACAGCCCTCGAAAGAGCCCAAAATTTTAAAGCCAAAAATCCTTTCTTCGTGGTTCAAATGCAGCCGTCCTACATCACTCAGTCTTTGGTAAGCTTTTAAATTAATCCACTGGATTGCTCATGTACTTGTTACGATGCGAGTTGAAAGATCTTCCATGTATGAGCGAAATTTCAGATTTTTATCGGCTCAATTTTGGTCAAATCATTCTCGATTGAGACAAGAACTCTTTGTTTTGTACTTGTTGCAGGAGATTCCGCGAAGCTTTGTGAAGAATTATCTACGGAATAATCAAAAGAATATCATTTTGCAGATTTCAGATGGGACAACATGGTCAGCAAGGTGCTATACTCAAACTATGAAGGGCAGATGCAGGATTGGTTGGGCCTCATTTGTGCGGGACAATAATTTGAAAGTTGGTGATGCTTGCGTCTTTGAGTTGGTGAGTAAGGGCATTGAACCCAAGCTGAATGTGATCATATTTCGAGAGTAGAAAATCATCCGGGTTGATTTGCGGCTAGTAGAGTCTCGGTGGTTTTGGTGAATGATTTGAACCCTTGATGTAAATCTTCATGAATTTCCATTTTTGGAATATCTGGACAAAAACATGTGTTATGATGAAATTACTTGTCCCCTGTTACAAAGTCTACTCTTTCCTTATTTCAGGGACACCATCGTTCTCTTCTTGTGTTTGCCATTCATTAATCCTAATCTACTCTATCTCTATCCTAGGGGGCTTGGGGAGGGGGATGAGTGCTTACGGGAATCGAACCCTGCCCATGTGCATGAGAGTATAAGGGAGGCACCAACTACACTCCATTCCACTTGCCATTGTTCTCTTCTTTGATGACACTTCTTTCGTTTTCTTTTTCTGCCTTTTATTTATGATCCTTTTTTCCCGTATTAATTGATGGCACGTTTGACATATTTTAGAGCTTTTCCAACCTTGGCTTTAAATTTAGCGGTCTCAAATTTCCAACCTTGGCAATTGGTGTATCGTACAGAATCCCGTTGCCGCTGCTCTTAATTGCTGCTGCTGTTCTTAATTACAAGACCCAATTGAGGTCCAATGAGCCGAACCCCACAAGTCCTTCAAGTGTAAAGAGTTGTGAGATGGATTGAAGAAATTAATTCGGTTCACTAAGAAACTTTTCGTTAACCCAAAACCCTCCTGGCTGAAGAGGGATGGGGAATGCCTTGGATGTAGCGAATACAATTTCCTATTTAGCTTCTCCAACTAGGCCTGTAAAAAAATCCCGCGAACCGTGAATCCGAACCGAACCAGACCGTATCTTTTGGATTGTGTCCATGAATTAATAGTAAGGACATAGATTAAAAAATTAAAAATCGTGACTCACGGTTCGGACCACGGATTTTCATTAAAAAATCGTGGATAAACCGAATCAAACTGTGATAATTTTATAAATAAAAAAATAAAATATATATGTGTGTAATATTGAGTAAATAATTATAATTAACATATTATTCTGTATTATTTTTAATTTTTTACCTGAATGCATGACTGAATGTGATATAAATATATTTTAAGAGTGTTAATTGTAATTTTAATTTTCAATTTATATTATATACTCATGCGTATGGATGGCAGCAATGGTATGTAGTGGTACTGTGGTAGTAATCTAATAATGTCTGGATGGCAGTATTGCAGTAATGTATTTCAATCTGCTATATATTGGTATGTAATGGCCGTATGATACTTCTGGAAATATAATGCTACTTTGAATCTGGAAACGGTTGCTTCAAATTTTTTTGGAATGTAGTAATCCGTGGATAAAACCGTGAATTGAACCGTAGACTTTTGGTCCGGACACAAATTGCATTTTCTTGGAATTGGGACTCGCGATTCGGTCCTTGAATTCATATCAATCCGAACCGTTGACACCCCTACCTCCCACTGCAGTACTGGTGGCCAGGGGCGGAGCCAAGGGGGGTCAAGCGGGGTCACTTGACCCCATTGAAGTGTCAAATTTTAATAGGACAGGTATAATATTTTGTAGAATTTTATATTTTTGCCCGTTGTATATGGTATTTTTGCCCAACTACTTGTCCTTCTCCTTACCACTGCTGACCAACCACACCAAATATATTTTCATTGTAACTTTCTAATTCTCTTCACCACTACTTGCCCTCCTTACCACACCCAATTACGTCGAGTTGTTGTACAGTGTCATAGATATGCAACTCTAAAAGCTAAATAATCGCTTTAATGAGGTAAACACCAAGTTGCTTCTTTGTGTTGCATGTCTAAGTCCATCCAACTCATTTGCAAGTTTTGACAACCAAAAGTTGAACCACTTGGCCAAAGTTTATCCTAAAAACTTCTCCGGTACTGAGCTTTTGGCACTTTCGGATCAACTTGAGAATTTCATCATTGATGTGCGGTCTAGTGTCGAGTATTCAAACTTGAAAGGAATTGGTGATGTTTCTCGAAAGATGGTTGAGACCAGAAAAGATATAGGGTATCCATTGGTTTTCAAGCTTTTGACTTTGGCTCTAGTTTTACCTATTGTGACACCTACAGTAAAAAGAGCATTTTCTGTCATGAAGATTGTGAAGAATCGACTTCGTAATCGAATGGATGATCAATGGTTGCATGATAGCTTGATTGTGTATATTGAGAGAGAGATTTTTAATAGTATCACAAATGACACTATTATGCTACAATTTCCAAAATATGAAAAATCGTCAGGGTCACTTGTAAACACTATCATAGGTTTTAAATTGATACCTACTTAGCTACTTTTTGTTGGCATTCAAGTGTAGCTTTTTGTGGTCGGTTGTGGACGCGGTTATAGGTTGTATATCTAAGCTAATTTTTGTTTGGCATTTCAGTGTATCTTTTGGGAGATCAATTGTAATTGAAATTATATGTTTTAAATAGATATCTACTTTAACTCCTTTCTATTTCGCATTTGGTGTTTTTTTTCTTTATATTATTCTGCTTTAAGAATTTGACCCCACTGACATTCAGTTCTGGCTCCACCCCTGCTGGTGGCAGATACAATGCAAGGTGAAGTAAAATTTGGCCCAAGATTTGAGTTCCCAATTAGGTATAACCTTAAGCTATTTATAAACCTTAAAATATGTTTAAGTTTTCTGGATGGGAAAAAGTATAGAACGACTTGGGCTTTATTTGGATGATCAATTTTTCTTGAAGGAAGTGTTATTATTATTTGGTCAAATATTTTTTGCATTGCTCTTGATCAGAATATATAATTCCAATAGATGTATAAAATTCAGATTGTATTCGACAAAACAGTACTTAATTTCGATTTACTGGGAAATTTTTTTCCCAGAAATGATATCTATTTCTCTAATCAATTTGTTCTTATAACTAAGAAAAATCAATAAACACACGGTTTTAATGAAACAAGTTGATCATAAGTTTCATCTCAAGTAGGGCCTAATGGTTAAATAAAAGTACTAATTTTATAATACAATCTTTAATTGAAACTTGAGATCATGTTCATGAGATATTGTTCTCACTAAGTTTGCAATTTGAACTACTGCTGTAATTAGGTGTACACAAGAAAATCGATATAACCGCTAAACTGATCTGATCCGAACCGAATCGTTCTATTTGGTTAGGTTATGCTATTCATTGGTCTGGTTATGGTTCTGCAAAAATAAGAACTGACAATTATGGTTCAGTTACTGGTTCTCAATTTAAGAACTATGGTTAGAACCGAACTAGACCGTATAATATTTATATAGATATATACATATATATATACACACGTATACATAATTATGTATATTGATTTGATAAGTTAATATTTTTTCCCTAGTAAGGTATTCTTTTATGTCTATTTAGAATAGAAATCTATTTTGTTAGTAAGTTTTTAATATAGTACTATAACTATTTGACCCTAATAATACCTAATTTTCAATTTTAACACCCTAATAAGACATGCTGCTGAATTAATTTCCAAATTCTAAAGAGAGATGGTACATATATAACAGTAAACCCCCCCCCCCCCCCCCCCCCAGAAAACAGATATGAAAAGGCAGCCAACGACTGTGATTCACCTGGTGTACTGTTTCGGGTGAATCACAGACGTTGGCTGCTTTTTCATGTATGTCTTCTGTTTTTTTTTTTTTTTCCGTATTCCTTACCTTTTTCTAATTCTAAATAATCTATTGAGTTCATGTGTTGTGAAAAAGTGTACTGACTAATCGGGTAGAACTAGAACAGAACCAGAATTAGTCGGTCTTGCGGTATAGATCTGGACAGGTTCTACATGTGTATTAGTTAGGTTTTGGTTCTCAGTTTTCTAGAACCAACTGGAATGGTCCGATTATTGGATTTCTAGAGAACCGGTTCATTCCAGACCGTGTGCACTACAACTGTAAATATGCTTCTAAATGTATGATTAATGATATTAATGTTGCACTAAATTTTAAAATTCTTTTATAATAGACTTCAATTACTTTAATAAGATGTCTATGATTTGTTAATTTGTATCTTTGAACAGAATTAGTTGGATGTGAATAAAGAAAATTTCAAGTGATGCAATTGTCATCACAATATTATTTTGAAGTTAGCATTGTTCATTTTTTTTTTTAATAATTTATTCACTAATAGACATAGGGTCTTCATTACAAGCTCAAGTTCAGTTAGGGTCCCGAAAATCTTAGTGCGGCTCTGCATTATCCAATCTATAAATATTTCAACTAACCAATGTATTCAAGTAGATTAATCTACTACTACTAAAAGCCTTGAAGTTAAACAGGTTTCAAATGTACTTTTGACTTTATAACTCCTAGAGAAGCTAAACGGGTTAGCTTATGCTATTAAGTTAGCATAGTAGAAGCGAAAAGACTGACTCATTTAGTTGCTTTCCCTGCGAAAGATTCAGCAGTAAACATGGCTAGTAATAGTCACCAGCGGCGAAGCGACGGCAGGTCAAATCTGTCGAGTTCTCAGGTGAAGGCACCACCTCATTTTTTCAAGATAATTCACTCTTCAGTTGTTCCCCATCAGAAACTGGTAAGGAATCATCCATACAACCTTGTCCCCCTCTCTGTCACACTTGTTGTTTCCTCTGTTTTTCGGCGTTTGTGATGTTTTTGTTGTGAATGTCATGGAACGGTAGCATACATTCTTATCAAACGGTTTACCATGAACAAAACAAATTTACTTACTAATTGAAGTATGTGAGTTTTTTACTTATTTTTATTTTTTGTTTCAACATTGACAATCCATGAGGGTCAGATAATAATGTTTGCTTTTTAATTAATGAAACTGAGAGTAGAAGCTAGCATTTACTGTAGTATTGGTTTGACTGTCAGTTAGGGATGATCTTTGTAGCCGAAGCTAGCATTTATGCAGAAGGATTTTTACTACGATATTTTCTTCGTGTTATTAGTGTTTGATTTTTGAGTAATGTACTTATTACGATGCGAGTTGAAAGATGATGATTCCATGTATGAGTGAAATTTCAGATTTTTATCGGCTCAATTTTTGTCAAATCATTCTCGATTGAGACAAGAACTCTTCGTTTTGTACTTCTTGCAAAACATTCCACGAAGCTTTGAGAAGAATTATCTACGGAATAATCAGAAGAATATCATTTTACAGATTTCAGACCATATTAATTGGTGGCATGTTTGACGTATTTTAGACCATTTCCAACCTTGGCTTTAAATTTGGAGGATCCGGGGTGGGTGCTATTTGTCCGTGTCAAATTTTTGTTAAAAGATTATGTGGCAGTTTAATGTCTCCAAATTTGGCTCTTTTTTCCTTGCTGTTCAAAAAATATCTCTCTCCAACTATTAGTACTGTCAAATTTTACATCCTAGAAAAAATTACTAGAAACTCAAAGGGCCAAAAATTTGCTCCCGAACGATCAGTTTTTAAATTCAAATGGGGTATAAGGGCAGTCGATTTTGATAGCTTCTGGACGTAGCCAAATGATACTTAGGAATCTCAAATGGCTGTTTTTTTAAAAATTTTTTTTATAGCTTCCATATTGTCATTGTAGCACCCAATTTGCCATTTCTTTACCTTTTTTTTTGAAAAATGGCAAGAACTCCTCAAAAAAATGAAAACCGATGTGGATTCTTTAACCCAAGTGAATAAAAGGTGATAGAATTTTTTATGTCCCGTTCTCTCTCTAAAAACTAGAGCCTCTCTCTCTAAGTTTCCCAAAACCTAGCCGCCACTTTCCTCCCCTCCCCCCTAGGGGTTCCTCTACCCATGGCGGCGGGAGGGGGGGATTCCGATCATCTCTCCAAACAGCGCTCCAGGAGCTACACTCTCCCCTCCCCCTCTCCTCTCATCCTCTCCTTTTCCCCTTTTCTCACTCCTTTTATACGGCTGTTTCATCTCTGTCCACTACGGGTAATCTCTGAGTTATCCACTGCCGTTTTCTCTGATTTGAGAGGGCCAAGTTCAGTTCTGGACCGTTGGCCACGAGCTTGGTGCTCGGGGCGGACTTGGGTTTCACGGCGGCTACCCTTGGTGGATGGCGGGACGTCAAAAGGGCTTGAGGCACGGTGGCTACCGGAGGAGATGGAGGATGGATCTCAGATCCGGGAGGTTTATCTGGTTTTTTTTATTTTTTTCTTATTTGTTCTGTGCTCTCCCCTACGTGGGGTTTGTTCTCTGGTATGAGAGTCTCTGTTTCTGTGGAGCTCTTCTCTATACCGTTTCATCATCATCTGTATTCAGTGCAAACCATCCAAATCTCATGGATAACCCGTTTAATTGTGGGTTTGTCCCAACGGTGGGCTCCGATTTGGTTTTGTAGCCCTTTAGGGCATTTCTGGGTAATGGATTTCTGGTTAAAAAAAAAAAAAAAAAAAGGTGATAGAGAGGATAATGGGAATTGGGGATCCGGTAGTGCGGTTTTGTACTACAGGGTTGTGGTATGGCATCCAAGTCGTTGATCACGCAATCAACGGCTTGGATTTCATCTCGGCAATTGCACAATCCGAACCGTCCATTGTTGTGATGAAATCCGAGCAATTAATTACTGAAATCAATGGCTCTTGGTGTGCACTACATGATCTCCGGATCTGTTACTCTACTTATACTTGTGTAAAGACCGACAAAAAGTACAGATATATTTATTGGAAAAAGAAAACAAATTCTCCTAGGAAATTGCCAAAAACCACTTCCATATTTAATTGGAAAAGGAAACAAATACTCAAAAAATCACTTCCCAACAATTTTCTTCTTACCAGTTAACAGTCTCCTCTTGGGCTAGAGAGAGAGAGTCAGAGAATATGGTGAAACGGCGGAAAATTTCCGACTTCTCGGAGAGTTGTCCACAGTTCTTCAAAGTTTATCTACCTAAACAATCCTCTCACCGAATGGTAAAAAAACCCTTCCCTCTCTCTTTTCCTCTCTGATTGTTTGATCAATAACCCCATTTCTTGTTCTGGTTTGAAGTCTTAGGCCTATTCGAAAATCTGATTGATGGTTAGTTGGTAGGATCATGCATGTAGTGTTTTCCAGTTAAGTTCTCGAAAGCTGATTGTTTACTCAATTTTCAAGAATGTCCTTAAACAACGAATCAAGTAAATTTTCCAGCTTTTTTTTTTTCTTTTTCCCCAGAGTATGGGTTCATGGTGTTCAAATAAAATGGAGAGATTGCATAACAGTAAGGCTTAATTTTATCTTGCTCCCTTGAACTATAACACTTTCCAAATTACCCAAAAAGATACAAAACCCTACACCTGGCCACCTGAAACTATCTAAACATTTCAATTTGAGCCCCTTATGAATCTTTAGTCACTTAATAGCCGTTAAAATCTTACAATAGTTTCCAAGTGTTATTTCCTCCAAACATGGCCGGAATGTCGAGAATGATGTGCATATAAACTTGCATATCTATCAAAATCATGGTCTAGTATTTGTCTATTTTTTTCACATTAGCAGCTATTTGGGTCCTGGATGGTTTTGATGATGCAAGTTTGTGGAAAAGTGTTGATGGGGATAGATCCGAGGGAGATCGATGGATGAGGGTTACAAAGATCTGGTCTATGATTGTGTTCGATATGTAAGTTCATATGTATATCATTCTAGGCATGGTACTCACATATTGTTACAAAAAAGAAAGTATTTAAGCACTATTTTGGGGTCTTACGCGGCTGAAAACCAATAAATGGCCCAATCTGAAAGGTTTAGGTAATTTAGTGGGATGAAGTGTCAAGTTGTATAATTCAGGGGTAATTTGAAAAAGCGTGATGTGTAGGGGGTGAAGATGTAATTAAGCTTGAAAATGATGATGGAAATATGGCGCCAATTGAAACCATATATTTACGGTTGATAATAAAATTGTACCATAAACATGGTAAATAAAAACTATTTTGCCAGTTAATGCTAAAATTGTCCAAAAATGCTACAACCACAAATACTTACACACTCACAAGATGTGTGGGGTCCACGCACACTACACCACCAGTGTGGACCCCACACACCTTTTGAGTGTGTTTGTGTATTTGGGTGTGCAAGTGTGTGTGGTTGTAGCCAGGGGCAGAATTATTAAAGGGACCCAGTGGCACGGGCAAAGCCCTGGTCTTGACCTCCCACGAATACATGTATTTCTTGGGCTATAATGTATGATTCATCTATGAAAATGTGTGCTTTTTGGGTAGTATTAAACACTCTTCCTTTCCAAAAAAGATTGTTGAGTCCGCAAACAAGAACCAAACGAGAACTAATTAAGATGAATGGATTTTGGCTCAAAGAATTTATTGTTTTTTTCCCGTAAGATGTTAAATATCAGTGAGTTTTTTAGTTTTTGAAAAAAAGTACGTTTGAATTTGTTCAAATAGAAATGTATCCCTTATATTTTCTCAGTTTGACGAATCAAACAAATTTTTTTTTGGACGGTGGCAGTATATTGATCATTTATGTGCCACCTCCAAGTTTAAATCTTGGTTCCTCCACTGGTTGTAGCATTACTCAAAAGAGTCAGGCAGTTGTGAATTACGTGTTCATCGGGAGTGCTAGTCACATATATTGCCAGTGTGAAGGTGCTAGTTGTGGATCATGCCCAAACCCTCACTCACCTCCATAGCCACCAACCACCACTCTTTCCCTCCCTCCATGTCATATTTTTAAAACTTGATCATACTTTACCAAGGTCATATTTTTTCTTCCCATGTTTCTTTCTATTTCTCGTGCATAAATTGTTAAACTTGGATATGTCTCCAGTCCTTCCCTGCGCATACCCTTAACGATTGGGGGTTAAATGGGTACTGTTACCCATATTGTTATTGTTAGTTATTGTTGTATATTTTAAGTTTACATCTTACCATGAAAGTGGACATTTTAAACCTTGAAACGATGTGTTTGGCAATTGTTTCAATTTCCAACCAGTGTTCTACGATTTTCGTTACATAAATATGTTTTCTTGTGATAAAAATGGCGGCCTATTCTATTCTGACCTATACTAGGTAATGTCTTTGCCAATTTTCTTCCTGTTCGCCCCTTTCAACAGTAACCAATCTTTCCTTTTTGCATATTCATTCATTGCTAAAACAACAGCGAATCCCACCAGATTTTGTGAAGTATATCACTAGAGCTTTGCCGTACAAATCAACGATCACTAGTCTGGAAAAAAGATCATGGCATGTAGAACTGAAAAAGGTCGATGGACATTTATATTTAGAAGAAGGTTGGCAGCAATTTGTGCATGATAATTCCTTACAATTTGGAGACTTTCTCCTATTCTACTATGGTGGCAATGCACAATTCTATGTCAAAATATACGGGAAAAATGGTTGTCAAAAGAAGGTTAGCAGGCTTACTAGGGAGATTTTCGGAGAAACCACACATCCCCAAGACAATCAAACAGTCAAAAGAAGTAAGTTAATTTCTTAATACCAGGAAGTAAAATTTTGCAACGGATGAATTGCAATAAGCATATGCTTGGAATAATGTAGGGAAGCCTAAACGACTGGCACAAGGAGCCAATGACGTGGAAATCGCTCAGAAAGAATTGTTTCCGAGATTCCCATCAGCGATTCAAGAGGGCAGCCGAGCTCTTAAAGAAACCAACAAATTTGTATCCGAGTTTCCATTTTTCGAAGTCGTTATGAGACCTAGTTACATCAGTGGATCGCCAATGGTAAGGTCTTGAACCGTGCATCTTTCATAAATGTTAAACATAGAGACTTTCACATTCTCTGATGTTATGATAGGTTTGCTCACCTAGATAAGTTAGGCAACACATGATTCTGTTATGTTCCGGGCTAAACTTTCACATTTTAGTACTCTTTATAGAAGTCCAAAATAATAAAAAAAAATCTTTTACTTTGATAAAAGGCCTAATTTAAATGGTTTAAGGTGGTAAATCCTTATCTCTTTCTTTAATTTCAACATATCTTTACAATTTTTGGCTTGTGAAATTCTCGTTGGTGATATACAGAAGCGTGAGAGAGAAAACTTAATGTTTGTGAATTGGTACAAACTAGTCCCATCTCTAAAATTTTGCATAGGGCCCCTAAAAACACATGGATGGCCCTGATCCAAACCTACACACCCTTAGTAATGAGGAGTTCTCTGGCATTAGGCCACTGGTTTATTAGTCTGCCGTAATTGATCGAGTCCTTGCTGGGTTTTGATAGGAGAAAAGAATTGACAGCAATTTCAGTTTCTTGGGTGATATGAAAATTGCGCCAAGGGTTGTTCACAGTGGCGAACTGGTGATATATTTTATGGATGTCTACTGACATTTTGCTCAGAGTCACAGCCGGGCCTGTTGTGCTTTGTTCACGGCAGGACCCCGACTCCGACCACTTTGGATTTAGGAACCAGTTGATTGAATTTTCTTGATTGATATATGTGTCTCAGCTTTATGGGCAACTAGCTTGATGGCATCCACAAATGATACAAAAACTTCTCATTTTTGCAGAATATACCATCGAGCTTCCACAACAGGTACATGGAAAAGGGTAGACACGGTGCATTACTCGTAGTTTCAGATCGGTCTTGGCCTGTGAAATTGAGCAAAACTGTTAGAGGTGCACGGTCGTTCTTACATGGTTGGACCACATTTTGTAGGGAAAACACGCTTAAAGTAGACGATGTTTGTGTTTTTGAACTAATTGAGAGAGATGATTTTGTACTGAAAGTTTCGATCTTCAGATGCTCAGGTTGAGCAATTGTCTGCCCGTGCAGTGTTGAACTGTTTCTGAGGTAAAAAATTGCAAGCAGTTAGCAAATTCTCTTTGGCTCCATACCCTTTGCCTTTGTGTGGAAAATCATCATCTGTTGTACTTAGTGTCAGAAAGAAGAAACCTGGAATGAAGTTGCTGTTGTTGCATTTGGAGCCATCAATTTTCTCAGGATGTGTGTATCTATGTGTACGTGTGTGTGTGTGTGTTTGTGTGTGTATACTATGTACTGTTGGATTCCATTTCTTGTCCTTATCTCGCCAATACTAACTTTGATGAATGATTTAGCTAAATATTTAAAACCGAGAATATAAACTGCTAATACTCTAATACACTGCAGTGGATTGACTACTTTTTTTTTTTATCGTAATATCTATCTGCTAATACACAGAGTCATACAAACTCAGTGCACCTATAATTTTGCCTAAATCTCTCTGGTTATCTGATGAAATATTTGACGAAGTTTGATTCGACGGCCCTGGCAGAAAATCACAAGAAAATTTACAAGTACCTACGGGAAGGGAAGAATCTAGCGAACCTTGTTTTTCTGAAGTTTCCAACTTGTGCAGTGTGGAAAGTAGAACTGATGAAATACCGTGAGGATGCTTGGTTATGCTAACGGTTGGAAAGAATTCGCAGAGTATTACTCCATAGGCTTCGGGCACTTTTAGGTTTTTAGATACGATGGGAACTCCAATTTTTATGCCCTTATAGACTGCTTCAGAGATAGCATATCCATTGGGTGCCACTCACGGCGAGGAATCCAACACAAACCATAAGGGTAATTCGCAAGAGCCTAACAGAGAAGAAAGGGAAGAAGATGATTGTTGTGAAATCTTGGCAGATTATACGTACCAAGTGGAAATCCCTGAAGGAGATGAAATTGAGAATGATGTTTGTGTTGAAATCATGAATGATCCACTCGTACCAGATTTTCGATCTTTCAAAAGGAACAGAAGAATGTTTCGTCTAGACAAGAGAATGCTGATCATATGTAGGCATTTTTATCTTATTTCCTACTGGAGTGTGTTATGAATATCCATTGTCGTGAACGAACTAAGAAACATTGAGACCTTAACGATTCACACGCTCTTCAACTCTTAAATTTGTCCTGATTTTTCCTGCAGGAGGTCCGTACGTTGCTCAAAGACCCCGATACTCTCCATACCGGTCAGAAAGCCATTTTCATCCCACAAGGGGAAATCTATAGCTCTTGAAAGAGCCAGAGCTTTTAGATCTGAAAATCCTTACTTTACGGATGTCATGGTAAGCTATCAATTCAAACTCTCTCCAACTGATGTAGCTGAAAAAATGATCCCTCTAAGCTATTCAAATATGAACTCTTATAGCAGTTCACTTTGGGTTGAATCCTTTTGTATTGATACAACCAATATTTTTGAAATTTTGCAGTACATACGGAAGAACTTCTCAAAGAAAAATCCGAGTCAAAAACCAAAAAAAGTGATACTGCGGAGTTAGATGGGAGAGAGTGGCCTGTAAAGTGCCATCATGGAGGACATAGCACATATATTCTTCACTGGAAGTCATTTGCACAGGAAAACAATGTGAAATTCGACGATGTTTTATGTCTTTGAATTGGTGCAAGGCGTGCATGGTTGTTTTTGTAATAAACATTTTATTACCATGAAGATGGGCAAAAAGCCCTAATATCTTCAAGAATTAGCGAGGAAAGCAATTGGGGATAAAGGATAATCCCCTGCCAGCAAACTAAACTAACATCTGACAAGGAGTGTCTAGTCACAGAATAGGCTACCCTGGTACAATCGCGTTTAGCATAAGTAAACGAACAAGATGAAAAAAGAGAGACAAAGATAAACGAACAAGATAAGAAAAAAAAGACAAAGATGAAGACAATCTAAAATAATAATGGAGTCACAATTACTCAATTAGCATAAGTGAGACTGAAATGTGAAAATTTCATTTCTCTTGCATTGCAAGGTGAGAGTGAAATGTGATCAGTGGTATATTTTTTATGCTATTTTCAGAAACTATAAATGGAGGAGATGATATGTAGTAGAAAATTACTATACCTACGTTGTTTCACCTCACAAATGGGCCATGGATGTAAAAAAATGCCAGTTAAGTCTACAATTATATATGCTAAGGGTTAAATAGGAAATTGATTAAAGTAAGTTGCTAAGTTCGGCAATTTCTGTTCGTCAATGGCTGGTCAACTAACGGAAGGATTGATTTGAACTCCAAAAGTGAACCATATCCAACGGCGGTGCAATTTAATAAAAAGTAGGGGAGACTATTTAAATTAGCAGAAACTTGAAGGGAGTTACTGTAATTTTCCTTGAAGAGAATTTATGTAAATACCAACAAATGTACAAATATCTTTTACAACTTGGAAAAAGACAAATACTATACTCTGTTCCAAATTGTTTGTCCGGCCCGCAAAACGATAACTTGAAAATAGGGGTATAAGATTTTCAAGAAAAATTCAATAATTTTTTAGGAATACATATCAACGAGTACTTTTAATTTATGAAAAAAATTTGAAAATTTTCTTTCAGAAGACTTGGTCCATTTCTAGGTTCTTGTTTTGCAGACCGGATAAGGCTCTATTTTGATCTTTAGGGAAAGATTTGGAAAGGATTTTCTTTCCTTTGTTTGGTTCTTAAGAAAGAAAAGTATTCAACTTTCTATTTAATTTTCCTCTCATTTTCTCATTAATTTTCTCTACTATTTTCTTCTTAATTATTTTTTCTTTCTTTCTCTAGCTTCCAAACAGCGAGTAGGAAATTGCCAAAACTCACTTCCCAACAATTTTCTTCTTTGCAGTCTCTCTCCTCTTTTGTGGAGTCGGCTGCAGTCTCTCTCCTCAATGCCCATACGTTCAGCTGTTTTCATTTAGGGTTTGTGCTCTTTGCCTAGCTTGTCAGTTCTTCTTACCCTAATAGCCCAGAGAGAGAGAGAGAGAGAGAGAGAGAGAGGGCGAGCGATCATGGATTTCTCGGAGAGTTGTCCCCAGTTCTTCAAAGTTTATCTGCCTGATCGATCCTCTCACCGACTGGTAAAAAAGACCTCTCTCTTTTCCTCTCTGTTCTGGTCTGAATTCTTTTTAGGCTTATTCTTACATCCAGGAATGATCGGAAAACTAATTGATGGTTGGTTGGTTGGATCATGCATGTATTGTTTTCGGGTTAAGTTCTCGAAAGCTGATTGCTAACTCAATTTTCAAGAATGTTCTTCGACAACGAATCAAGTGAATTTTTCCAGCCTCTTTTCTTTCGTTTTCCAGAGTTTGGATTCATGGTGTTTAAATACTACAATAAAATGGAAAAGATTGCATGACAGTAAGGCTTAATTACATTTTGCTCCCTTGAACTATCACACTTTCCAAATTACCCCGAAGATGCAAAACCCTACACTTGACCACCTGAAACTATCTATAAATTTCAACTTGGGCCCCTTATGAATCTTTAGTCACTTAATAGCCGTTAAAAAATCTTAGAATAGTTTCCAAGTGTTATTTTCCTCCAAACATGGGGAGAATGTCGAAAATGATGTGCATCTAAAGTTAAATTTGCATATCTACCACAATCATAGACTAGCATTTTATCTATTTTTTTTTTATCATTAGGAGCTATTTAGCATCTTGATGGTTTTGATGATGCAAGTTTGTGGAGGAGTGTTGATGGGGATAAATCCAAGGGAGATCAATGGATGAGGGTTTCAAAGATCTGGTCTATGATGTTGTTAGATATGTAAGTTCATAGTTATGTCATTCTAGGCCTTGTAGTCATATATTGGTGAAAAACATAATAGTATTTAAGCACTATTTTGTGCTCAAGTTG
Source organism: Vaccinium vitis-idaea (assembly GCA_963854785.1). Classification (NCBI taxonomy): domain Eukaryota; kingdom Viridiplantae; phylum Streptophyta; class Magnoliopsida; order Ericales; family Ericaceae; genus Vaccinium; species Vaccinium vitis-idaea. The sequence continues at coordinate 15,014,024 of OY978219.1, forward strand.
TAAGGGTTAGGTAATTTACTGGGATCAAAGTGTCAAGTTGTATAATTCAGGGTTAATTTGAAAAAGTGTGACAGTGTAGGGGGCAAGATAAAATTAAGCCCAACAATGATGATGGAAATATGGTGCTTATTGAAACCATATTTTTATTTTTAATAATAAAATTGTACCATAAACATGGGAAATAAAAACTCTTTTGCCCTTAATGCTAAAAATGTCCAAAAATGCTACAACCCCAAATACTTAACAAGTGCACACACACACACACACTCAACACTAACAGTGTGTGTGGACCCCGCACTCCTTGTGAGTGTATTTTTGTTTTCATGTGTGCAAGTGTGTGTGATTGTAGCATTACTCAAAAGTGTCAGGCAATCATGAATTATGTGTCCATCGGGAGTGCTAGTCACATTTATTGCCAGTGCACGGTAATTACATTGAGGTGCTAGTTGTGGATCATGCCCTAATCCCCTGACCACCACTCACCTCCATAGCCGCTGCCCACCACTCTTTCCCTCCCTTCATGTCATAGTTTTAAAACTTGGCCATACTTTACACAGGTCATAGCTTTCTTCCCTATGCTTCTTTCTATTTCTAGTGCATGTATTGTTAAACGGTGGATATGTCTTCAGTCCTTCCCCCTCATACCCTTAACGATTGGGGGTTAAATGGGTACAACTGTTGGTATTGTTATTGTTAGTTATTGTTGTATATTTTAAGTTTACATCTTTCATGAAAGTGGACATTTTAAAACTCGAAACCATGTGTTGGGCAGTTGTTTTGATTTGCAACCAGTGTTATACGATTTTTGTTAAATAAATTTGTTTTCTTGTGATAAAAGTGGCCTTTCTATTCTAACCTATACTAGGTTATGCCTCTGCCAATTTTCTTCCTTTTCGCCCGTCAACAGTGACCAATCTTTCCTTTCTGCATTTCATTCATTGCTGAAACAACAGCAAATCCCGCCAGATTTTGTGAAGTATATCACTGGAGCTTTGCCGTACAAATCAACGATCACTAGTCAAGAAAAAAGATCATGGCTTGTAGAACTGAAAAAGGTCGATGGACATTTGTACTTACAAGAAGGTTGGCAGCAATTTGTGCATGATAATTCCTTAGAATTCGGAGACTTTCTCGTATTCTACTATGGTGGCAATGCACAATTCTATGTCAAAATATACGGGAAAAATAGTTGTCTAAAGAAGGTTAGCGAGCCTACTAGGGAGATTTTCAGAGAAATCACACATCCCCAAGACAATCAAACAGTTGAAAGAAGTAAGTTAATTCTTAATACCAGGAAGTAAAAATTTCGCAATGGATGAATTGCACTAAGCATATGCTTGGAATAATGTAGGGAAGTCTAAACGACTGGCCCAAGGGGCCAATGACGTGGAAATCACTCAGAAAGAATTGTTTCCGAGATCTTCATTGGCGATTCAAGAGGGCAACAGAGCTCATAAAGAAGCCAGCAAATTCGTATCCGAATTTCCATTCTTCAAAGTCGTTATGAGCGCAAGTTACAGCAATGGAAACCCTATGGTAAGGTCTTGAACCCTGCATCTTTCATAAATCTTTAACATATAGACTTTCACGCTCTTTAATGTTATGATAGGTTTGCTCACCTAGGTAAATTATGCAACACAAGATTCTGTTATGTTCTGGACTAAAGCTCATGTAAACTTTCACATTTTAGTGCTCTTCATATAATTCCAAGATGCTAATAAAAAAAATCTTTTACTTTGATAAGAGGTCTAATTTAAAAGGTTTTAGGTGGTAAATCCGTATCTCTTTCTTTAATTAGAACATATCTTTACAAATTTTAACTTGTGAAAATCTCGTTTGTGATAGACAGAAGCATGATAGACAAAACTTAATGTTTGTGAATTGGTAAAAACTAGTCCCCATCTCTCAAACTTTGCTTAGGGCCCCTAAAAACACATGGATGACCCTGATCCAAACCTACACAGCCTTAGTAATGAGGAGTTCTCTGGCATTAGGCCCCTGGTTTATTAGTCTGTCTTGATTGATAATCCTTGTTGGGGCAATTTCAGTTTCTTGGGTGATATGAATATTACGCCAAGGGTTGTTCACAGTGAACTGGTGATATATTTCAAGGATGTCTACTGACAGTGTGCTCACAGTCGGGCCTGTTGTGCTTTGCTCACAGCGGGACCCCGACTCCGACCAATTTAGATTTAGGAACCAGTTGATTGAATTGCCTTGATTGATATATGTTTCTCAGCTCTATGGGCAACTAGCTTGATGGCATCCACAAATGATACAAGAACTTCTCATTTTTTTTGCAGAATATACCAGCGAGCTTCCACGACAGGTACATGGAAAAGGGTACAGATGGTGCAAAACTTGTCGTTTCAGATCGGTCTTGGCCAGTGAAATTGAGCAAACCTAGCAGAGGTATACGGAGGTTCTCACAAGGTTGGTCCGCATTTTGTAGGGCAAACATGCTTAAAGTAGACGATGTTTGTGTTTTTGAACTAATTGAGAAAACTGATTTTGTACTGAAAGTTTCTATCTTTAGATGCTTAGGTTGAGCAATTGTCTGCCCTTGCAGCAGTTAGCAAACACTCATTGGCTCCGTACCCTTTTATTGTGTGGAAAATCATCATCTGTTGTTCTTAGTGTCAGTAAGAAGAAATCTGGAATGAAGTGGCTGATCTTGCATTTGGAGCCATCAATTTTCTAAGGATTTAAATCCATACTTGAATTAACTCTCAATCTTATTATCTAATCTATTTTACAAATAGCAACTTTAATTGAAAAGAGAAATTTGCAGAATAATTTGCCAAATTTAATATTCACCAAGTATTCTGGCTTCATCATTATATGTTCTAATTGTTAGCCTGCTCTCATCTTTCGTTTGGTCAGTTACTATCTTTTTTTTGGTAATATTACCATATAAATTCTGTTTTGTTAATATTTTTTACGTTGTGAAACAAGCTGTGTAGTTTTTTTTAATATGTTTTGCTAGTATTTTTTCACTTCTGTTCATACATCAGAGTGATAGCCAAAACAAGCCACCAGAGTCTAAATCCTTTCATGCGATGATCTTCTTGTTTTTATATCAGACATGTTTTAATCTTTTTATGCGATGCAAAATAAGACCAACGACAATCTCACTAGACCAATACTCCCTCCGTCCCTTTTTAAATGATACCTTTGGGAAATGTGTATTTTTGTAGCCGTTAAAAAATGCACTTCCGTAGCATTTTTTAAATTTTTTGAACCAAATTAAAGTCCTCAATGAGCACTTTAATTTGGTATTAAATTTTTTTTAAAATTATATAAAGAAATATGTATTTTAGGGGGTTGAAAGTGCATGTATTCCGATAGTGATCACTTAAAAAGAGACGGAGGGACCGAAGGAGTTCATATTGTAAGTATCAATAAGTTCATCATTTCTGCAAAAAATTAAATTGATTAGACATCAGTATTCACCTAAAATACCAAAAATGCCACAGAGAATGGACGGAAAGTGTTTGATAGTCTATTATTCTTATCACTATTATGATTCGATCAAGCCCATATCCATGTCTAATCTAACTTTTTTTTAATATTTAGACATACAAAATGAACAGCTAGAATTACTAAGTAGGACCATGATAGGTCTCATTTTATCTTAGGTGAGACAACTTATGCCAGATAACTGCACAAAATTCCCAAAAGCACTATCAAATTTAGCAAATTTATCTCAGCACTCTAATTACTTACCTCTATACTCCTTGTGTTGGCCTTATAAATTTTCCTTTGCAGATCAAAATATATCCACGTGAATATACAATACTTCCTCAATCCCAAATTACTCAATCTTTCGGGGAATCGTGTTTTTTTGCACGCAAAAATAATGTATAGGCATGAATTCTTTTCCATAATTTTATACACCAATTTAAAAAATATTACAAGTACATTATTTTTTGCATGCAAAATGCACAATTAACCAAAAAAGATCGAGCAATTTGGGACTGAAGGAGTAACATTTTGTAAACACAATAATTTCCTTCTTTTACAAATTTTTTTTTATGGGGGAGTTAATTAGACATCTCATACAAATAAAATCGTTATGATTCCATCCCAATGGTTTTGAATAGTTATGATCCCATATCGAATTTTAAAAAATATCCAGAAAGCCCTTATGGAATATTTTGGCCTTTTAAATTTCCTAGACTTAATTAACGGTTTTGGAGAAATTAATAATCCCAAAAAACATCCCACAAAATTTTCAAAAAATTGATTCTCTCACAAAGCTCTAAATTCAGGCAGTTTTGAAACCTTTTCCCCTTATTGTGTGGTTGACGGTTATGGAATTTTTTCCATCCCAAAATCCCTCCCATACCCAATCCCTAGACTTTCGTTGACAATATACCCACAACCCAAATCGTCCCAACCATCCCAAATCCCTAACTTTCCGGTGAAAACCTACCCATTACCCAAATTGTCCCATTCCAAAATCCCCAATCCCTAACTATTCTGTGAAAACCTAAGCACTACCCAAATCGTCCCATCCTACCATCCCACCACCTGTGATTACCGGAGACCCCACGATCCCGTTATCCAGTCAGCGTGCGGCGAAGGAGAAGAATCCAAACCTGGTGGCGACGGGATGGATGATAAGAAGAGATGGTTGGCAATTTCCTCACTGGAATAAAACCCTAACTAGTCTACGACTTTTTCATTCTAGCCAATGGCCCGTAAGTTGTTTTCCCTATTCCACAATCGTCCACTGTTTCTTAGCGTTGTTCGAATCACAATCCTATTTGAAGTTGATTGAATGTTAAGATTGTTGTATGGTTTTGGAAGGTAAATTCAATGGAATAAATCTGTATGGTTTTCTACCCCATTCTCCATGTAATTTTGAAAGTAAATTTGGGGATTTTTGGAAATTTGTAATGGTTTATTAATATACCAAGGTTAGACACAATTAATTGCATTCTGAGTTTATCAGTACTTTGTTCATCTTCTTCTTGTTCCATTGAAGATTTTCCTCTTCATTTTTTTTTTTGGCTCAACACAAAAGATTGTTGTTTAGGCTGTGTTACCATTGAACTTTCAATCGAATTTTTGCTTGAATTGATTATGGTTTGTTAATGAACCAAGGTTTTGTTAATGAACCAAGGTTAGATGTTAGTTTTAAAAATGGTATGTTTTTTGATGATGTGAGATAATGGAATATTGATTTATCATTTTATGGTTATTGAAAGTTTAGAGATGGTGTATCAATGAAACATGTCCATTGATTTTTTAGCGATGCTTGAGTCACAAATTAACCTGTTTGAAATCGATTAAATGGTGAGAGTGTTGTAGGGTTTTGGAAAGTGAACTGAAGTTCCTAAACTGAATGGAAGAATTTTGTAGGGTTTTGTTCCCCATTTTGCATGGAATATTGGAAGTAAATTTGGGGATTTTTAGGAATTGATTCTGGTTTATTAATATACCAAGGTAGCTGTCACTCTAAAACTAGTATGTTTTAAGAGGTTGTGACATCATGGAATACTGATTTACCATTTATATGGTTATTGAATGTTTAAATATGGTGTATCATTGAACCATGTCCACTAATTTTGTAGAATCATTGGTTCGAACAGTGGATATGGTTCAACAATTAACCTTTTCTGCAACATAATTGTTGGTAGAGTTATTTAACAAAAATGTCATTCAGTGATCCATGTTTTTAAAAAACTTAAGGGCATGTTTTTAAAGGGCAAGTTTGCTTGGAATGTTGATTAGTTTAACTACTATGTATCAGTGTAACATGATAAACCAAGCAACCACAAATTCTAAATCTTCTAAGCCATGAATGTATAATGTGGTTTATTTTTATACCAAGTTAGAATTGGGTTTATCAATGACGGTGTACTCCAATTTTACGACAGGAACTAAAAACACCGGGGGAATAACTGGCCCAAGGCTGAAAGTAGTCGAGGAGCCAAGATCTGACGTAGCCCCTGCAAAAAAGGAAAAAATGAAATCCGGTAAAGGTAAGAGCACACGAATATTAACTGATACTAGTCTATTCATGTGATATAGTTTTTTGAATTGTGTTGATCATAAACATTAAATCATATGTGAGTTCCACGCTTTGACTTTCAGTTTCCCGTGGTTAGAATAGAATAGTGCCGTTAAAGCATAAGAAGTATTAATAAAATTGTAGGTTTTTAGAAAGATCTGAAGGTAAACATAAGCCCGCTCTTTCGACATAGTGCTCTTAACTCACAAACTAAGCTTATTTGTTGATACAATCGATGTTTCGTAGACAAATGTGGGTATGTGGCATTGATATGCTAAAACAATACACCACCATTATGAGTCTTGTCCATTCGTACACAAATATGCTAAAACAATAAACCAACGTTGTTTTTTTGTATGCATTACACAGACCCATCATTTAAATATTTCCCATATGGATTCTAATGATTGTGGTCAATTTTTATACCACTTATAAAATAACACGAATCCATCATTTATTAGTTTACGATAGCTGGATTCCTGCAAGGGTTGTTTAGTATAAATTTTACTTAACATTGCTTTAATCGGGCTCCAACATGAAACTAGCCTGGATGCATTGGTCGTCGTAGTTTGTTCATAGTTTTTTCGGGCGTTTTGTTGAAGTATATGGTGTATTATGTTTTTCCTTCTGTGTTTTGTATGTTGATTTTTGGAATGTGACAGGTGGTGCCTCTCCAAAGGCGAAAAGGCGAACTAGGCTGCCGGGAAAAGAAGTAGTAGATGACGATACGCCTACCTCAAAGAAGCTCTCTAAAACTGTTTCGGGTAAAGAATACATCATATACTTGACCATCACAAATCAAGATCACCTAATAACTCACCTTCAAAGTTTTTTCCAAACACCCACATTTGTAAATGTTTTTGTTTTGAGTTAATTGGAATAAATTGTATATTCATGGTTTATTTTCCGTTTTTTGATGTAGCGACTTCAAGAAATAAAGGTAGGGGTGAGATTGCCGAAACGAAGAATGAGAATGCTGGCAGGCAGACAACTAAAAAAAAGAGATCGACCACAGACAGAGGAGTAGGGAAAAAGATTAAGGAGGTTCGTAAGGCAGAGGTCAATGAGGGAGAAGTGCGCGAGACAGCATTCCGATCAAGCTTGGGAGGGATAATGACAATAATTAAAGAATTGAACTTGAGGGAGAGCCATAAAAGAGTCTTGAAGATGACTCCTTTCTGGGCAATATTTGAGGCCATCATTGATAACAAAGTGTCCCCCACGCAATGCCGTAAGAGTGATAAGATTATTATCGAAATAATCGAGACATTTGATCCTGACGAAGGCAAATTCCGAGTCGGCAAAAGGGGACAACTGTTGGATCTAACAAAGGAGGACATGGTTAGTTACTTCGGCATCCAATGTGGGGAAGAATTTGTGAGCCTCCAGTACGGCTGCAAAGAAGCAGTCAGATTTGTTATGAGAAGGGAGATTGTGGACAAAAGGCTGACAACCAAGTCCTTGAAGCAACTACTGATTAAGTATGTTGGTAGTGATGAAAAAGATGATGTTGAAGATGTAGCCAGATTGCTTTGTCTATATCTACTGCATACATTTTTCTTCCCGATGGGTATTAATGTGAAATGGGTCCTCTTTGAACGTGTTGACGATTTGGAAAGAATGCGACGGTATGATTGGAACGGAGCAATTATAAAGGAACTCATGTCATCTATTAAGAAATATCATAAAGAACCGAGGAAGGTGTCCGGATGTGTTATGGCACTGCTAGTACGTTTGTTATGATAACTTTGGCTTTAAATTTCTCTATTGTAGTTATTCCAACGTTAAATGACAACTCTTTTAACATATTGTAGTATTGGCTGTGTGAACACACAACTCTGACGAAAGCTCTACATCCAGAACACCCCTTGGGAATTGTTAAATGGAGTATACCTGAATTGGTGAACAAGTTTAAAAGGGTGTGGATAAATGATCTCAAGCAAAAACAGGTGTGTATCTAATGTTAACTTACATGGTTTATTAGTTACTCGTGAATAATGAACTTGCATTTATCCATTAAATATTGGTTTCATTTAACATTGGAAATATTTGACCAAAATGGAACATTAAAATACCAACCCGGTTTATGTGAATTGTTGGTGGTCATATGGTGATGAAGTATGGTTGAAAGTTGAATGCGAGCATTCTTTCCATGTTGGTTGCATAGGCAATGTGAATACACCTTTTTTTAAAGCTTATTTGTAGCAATGTGAAGACACCATTTTGTAAGTTTATTTGCATTAACGGTATTGGAATCCTGTTGGATTGGTTGTGTATATTAATAGTAGATTAGTCATTTCTACTTACTCGTTGGGGCTCCGTTTTTTTTTTTAATTTGGGGAATATATGGGCATTGAGAAGTGTGAAAGAATTGAAGATTCATTACCCTTTCTTATAACTGTTAAGGAAAAAATTATGGAATTATGGGATGGAAAATATGGTTATGAATATGGTACTCTCTCTATCTTAGTGTTTTTCTTATAGTTCGTGAATCTAACCAAACTCATTGAAATAAGAGCTACCTAATTTCATGTGTCCTACTCTATGTAGGACAGACACGAACACGGGACATATAATTTCTAAAAAGGGGACATAGACACAGTAGGGGATTTTGGGAAAATTATCTAGATACATACCATGTTGTGCTCCCTTATACTTGCCCTTATACTTTTATGGTTCTAATGTGACTTATCTTTCATTTTTGCCTGCAAGTGTTGCAAACTGTGGTACGCTATGGTACTCTATAAATCTCAATTATGATGTATTGTGTTACCATGAGTATGAATTATGATGTATTATGTTATCATTCATGAATACTTCTTCTAAAATGGTAATCCAGTAAACCATGTAAATCGTCCGGTGTATCCAACTTTTTAAACTCTCACTATATGCATGGCATGATATCATGGTTTATTTGTTTACACCGTTCACTTTGGGGTAATAATATGTTATTTTTTAAAATCCTTGTTTAGATTTTACATCTCATCTTAATTTTAACATTTGAAAACATGAATTGGTGTAGGTGGTCTCGGTGGTAGCAAATGTAACCAAAATGAGTGGCGATGAGGAACCAGAAGAAAAACACATTGTCCATGATACTTTACCACCGGGGGATGTGAAAATATCAAATGAATTGAATACCCCATACTCAGATGATGGACTTCGCTACAAGGAAAACATTCCCTCCCCGTCTAACAGCAGAGGCAATGTAGAGGGGTGTGTACCTGATTCAGCAGAACACGTGGATAAAACCCCCGTGGGATGCGGCATATCCAGTGTACAAGTGCAAGATGAAGTGAGTTTCCAAGACTATAAGGATTCACCGGCAGATGATGATAATGCATCAATGGTTAAAGAGCTCCGGGCACAGATTGCATTGTTGGAAAAGCATATCAAAGATAAGGATGATATGCATAAAAGGGAGATTGAGATTAAAGATGTTGAAATTGCAATATTGAACAAAAAGATACTTAGTCTAATTGCTGAGGGCAGTCAGCTTTGGGATGAATCTGCGGATACCTTAACGCACACGGTTACACAATCTGATAGACAAGTTCCAAAGGATGAACAAGAACAACAACATACCTTAGTTAGGCACGTCAAAGAAAAGAAGAGGAAAGGAACCGAAAAAGAGGAATATGTGTACCCACTTCCTTCCAAACGTCAAAGAGTAGTGCCGGGTGAATCCGATGGAAAGCTGAACAAAGAAATGTTCAATGTTGACACCTATGAGTTGGGACTAAAAAAGCCAGGGTCGAAGCGTGCTGACATAATCCATGCATTTCTGAGTGACGAACTACACTCTTGGAACCCTCAACAACAACAGATGGATCAAGTTGAACAAGCAGTTGAAGCCGAAGAAGCAGACAAAAAATCATCACGCGCTCAAACGAAAAAATGAAGATTTGTGGTGCATCTACCAATATAAGTGGGAACTTTTATTGTTTTTTGCTTTGGATAACTTTAGATCCTAGATGACAATTTTATGGCTACTTTAACTTGATTACAGATTTTAGTTAGACTTGATAATTTCGATACTTTTGCTTCTTTGGTAGGCTATTGGGTAACACAGAGAACATGGTGTAATGAGTTACCATGCTTATTGGTTTCAAATGTCCATTTTGCCACAGACGTTTTAGCTTTAATTGAAAAGGTAGGATAATATGCGAATGTAGTAAACCATGTTCTGTGTATTGAGTTAATAGGCGACTATGGTGTATTGAGTTACCATGTTTGCTTGATATATTAGTTTATCATTGTCATTGTGTGCTTTTGTTAAATTTCTCAACCTTCAAATAAATAAAAAAAACAACAAAGGATCCAGTATCATTTTCCTAAGTGAAGCCATATATTGTGCATGAAATAACCTTCCATTATGTGAAGACATGTGAGCATACCGAATATTTGCAGAGCCAGTACCTTTTTTGTAAATGTAATATCGGGACTCATAGTTGCTAGTTATGCTTGTAAAATAAATAAGAGAATATGGTAACCCAATGAACATGGTTCGCTCTACGAGTCAACTGAATAACATGTGTATTTATTTGTCACTAAAAAAAGGACGGATTTCTAGGATTGAGTTACAAAACTTGATTCTTTACTTTATAGCATATTGAGAACATGTATTAAGATGTATCCAATTTTCCCAAACCCAAAACCCATAATTTGGTAAATCAATCCACAACCATGCATCCAGAGATATGACGATATGACCTTCTGTTTTTTCTTTCTATTACCCAACAAATGTAGAAACAAAGTGAGGACATAGAACATGGTGTAATGAGTTACTATGCTTATTAGTTTCAAATGTCCTTTTTGAAACCAATAAGCATGGTAACTCAACAGTTGATTTTGCATAGAAAGAAACAAAACACTTGTAGCATAAAATGAGCTCCACCTATTGTGGGAGCTATTGACACGAGTTCAGAAAACAACCATCAAAACAAAAAACAATGATCAATGAGACGATTGATCTTGGGCATTAAAAAAAAGGTTTGACATGGGAAAAAAAAATTACTGTTGAAATTAAACTTAAGTCGTCCTCGTGGAGCCAACAAAGCCTACATGGCTTCTTTGCACGTTGCCCTGTTATAGTTTCCAAACTTGTGACACCTCCCGTATTTAATCTGCGACACCTTCTCTCCCTTGGACGGTATTCAACGAGTCTTTGGCTTTCCCGGTGGTTTTTTGATCAAAGGAGGGAGAATAACATCTTCATTGATTGGATTCTTCGACATCCATGCCGTAGGTATTGAATAGATGGAATACGAATATGAAGCACGATATGTCTCTGTGTAGTAGTACGGATCAACAAAAGAATTGAGGTCCTTTCTGGTATTAGTAATTACTCCAATGGCGTGGCAGCAGGGGAACCCATCTTGTTGCCATTTTTGGCAAGAGCAAGTTCTTCGTACGATATCAATAGTAACAGTAGGCTCCGAGTGCACCTCATAAATATCATACCCCGAACGCATGACCACCCATGTCCTAGACTCCTGGGAAGAGTCGAACAAGTTTTGGTCCATTGCAGGGCAAATTTTTCCATCCCACTTGCTTGCAATTACCCTCCTTTCAACAATCATATACATGATTTTCACCTGAATGGCATCCACCAAGTTCCTTACTGGTAGATATTGCTCGTCCTTGATCCATGAATTAAAGGACTCCGCCAAGTTGGAATTCAACTCACCATATCAACAACCTGGAAAGTGCACATTGCTCCAATATTCAACGGGCAGATTCTTTAGGAAGTCAGTCACTCTAGGACCGCCCTCAGTCACCGTCCTATAAATGTAATGGTGGAACAATTCCACAGTAGGGGCATGGGCACTCTATATCAGCAAAAGAGGTGTTTACCCGAAAAGAGGACTACGACAGGGGGACCCATTATCTCCATACCTTTTCCTTTTCGTGGCGGATGTGTTTTCTAAATTAATGACTAAGGCAGTCCTCAATAAAACCATCGGTGGCTTGAAGATGAGGAAGAGATGCCCTATTCTTTCACACATGCTTTTTGCTGATGATTCCCTGGTGTTTTTGGAAGCAAATTCTCAGTCTTGCATCAATTTCATGGATCTTATGCACAGCTTTAGTGAGGCCTTGGGTCTGTCGCTCAACATTCAGAAATCTAGCCTCCTTTTCTCTGTGAACACGAAGGAGGTTACAAAGGATGAAGTGAAGAGTATTTTGAGGATGGGGGAGATGGGGGATTCTACGCAATACTTGGGACTGCCCGCTTTTTGGGGTAAATCGAAAAGAGAAGCCTTGGGATACTTGAAGGATAAAATCATGCGCAAAACCAAAGGTTGGGGCAACATTCATTTGAATCAGGCTAGTAAAGAGGTACTCATTAAATCTGCCTTCAATCCATCCCTTTATATTCTCTGATGTGTTTCAAAATTCCCCTGTCTATTGCCACTAGCCTGAATTCCATCATTAGCAATTTTTGGTGGGGTAGTTCCAATACCAATCGAAAGATTCACTAGGGTGCCTGGTACAAGCTTACGGACCCTAAGAGTTTGGGGGGGATGGGTTTCAAGGATTTTGAGGCTTTCAACGTTGCTCTGCTGGCCAAACAATTCTGGCGTTTAATACATGCTCCTAACTCGTTATGGGCAAGGGTACTCAAAGGGTTATATTTCCCTAATAAAACATGGATGGAAGCTGTGAGAGGCCCTAAACCGTCATGGGTTTGGACGAGTCTGCTAGAAGGACGGCGTTTGATCCAAGAAGGCATGTAATGGAACGTTGGCAATGGTGAGGAGATTCACTTTTGGACTGACAAGTGGATTCCCAACGCCTTGGAACATGGTCTGGTGCCTAAACCGAATGTTCAATGTAGGAATGAACTAGTTTCTCATTTCATTGATCCAATTTCAAAAAGTTGGGATAAGGGGAAACTTGCACTATGTATCTCGGATGATCAAGTCAAAGAAGTCTGTAAAATCCCCATATCCTTAACTGGGGGAAAAGATAGACTTATATGGAAAGACTCCAAGTCTGGTGGCTATTCAGTCAAGTCCGGATATGCATTCCAAATGGCTTCAAGGATTAAAAGGAATTTGGATACCCCTTCTTCCTCATATAGCCCACCCGAGAGTATGTGGAGGAAACTATGGGCGACTCCTACCCTGCCTAAGATCCGATTGTTCTTATGGAAAGCAGCTTGTAATTGACTCCCTTGTAAAGCAAATCTTGTGAAACGGAAGTGCGGGAATGACCCTACTTGTCCCATTTGTGAGAACTCAAGTGAAACAGTAGAACACATCTTATTTCACTGCCCGTGGAGTAGAGCCGTGTGGTTTGGCAGTCACAAAGGCTTTTGGCTTCTACAAAAAGAAGTGGCTGCAGTGGATAGGTGGTTAGATGACCTCCTTTGCGGGGATCTCATGAAAGTGACATATAAGGAAGATGTGGGTGAAATCATGCAAATATGCTGGGCCATTTGGAAAGCACGGAATAACTTTGTCTTCAATAACAAACTCCCAAATCCAGAAGATGTGATTGATCAAGCTCGAAGGGCAAACAAAGATTTCCTGGCAGCTATATACTCTGGTACGAATAGATGTTCCCCGAGAGTGGTTGCTCCTATGAAGTGGGAGCCTCCCCCCCAGTCATGGGTCAAAGTTAATACGGATGGAGCGTTTAATTCCTCCCGCAGCTTAGCTGCCTTTGGCATAATTGCTAGAGATAGTGGTGGAGCAGCTCTATGGTGGCGTAACGGAAGAGTGTCGATTGGGTCTGCCCTTTCCATGAAAGCATGGGCACTTCGTATAGCGTGTTGCACGGCTATGGAGCATCACCTGCATGAGGTAATTTTTGAAACCGACTGCCAACAATTGATCACTTGTTTGTCTGAGAAGAATGGAGATTGCCCGTGGGAAATCGCAGCTATTGTTGATGATATTAGAGCTTGGGCTAGCGATAAGAGTTGGATTTTTCGGTGGTGCAAAAGGGAGTGCAATAGAGGAGCCCATTGGTTAGCAACTAAGTGTTTAGATCGTGATCTTGTTTTTGTTCCGGGTTGTATTCCGCCCGACCTTGAAGTTTTGTTGCACAACAACTTGTCCTAGTTGTTGTTTTTTAATATAATCTTGTGAGTTTCAAAAAATATATATATATAGATAAGGTTGATCGTGTTTGGTCTCTTCTTTTGTTTTTTTCCCCTTCGATCATTGGTGGCATGTGATTGTCCAGACAAGGATATGCATGCTAATTAACTTTTTGTTATTAAACAAAGGAAAATGCTAATGTGTGCCCAATAGGCACGCGTTAAGGTTGAAAAAGTGTATTAAAATGTGTGAAAAGTGTACAGGAATATGCGAAAGTGTATTGAAAAGTGAAAAAGTTGTATTGGAGTGTGTGTGTGTGTGTGTTTTTTTTTTGTGTGTGCTTATTGTGTACTCATTGGGCACACGTTAGCAAAACTCATTAAAAAACCCAAAAAAATAAGAGTATCTATGATAATCAAGTGTTTGTATATTAAAAAAATAATACTTCCTCCGTCCTAAAAAGGGTATCCAAAAATACTGTTCACACCTTTCATAAAATTATCAATACTTTTTAACATGTAATGATTTGTATAAGCAATATGAATCTTTATATATATATATATATATATAGAGTCCGGATCTCATCCGGGACTCCCGGATCCGGGACTCCACCTTCCCGATATTTTTTTTGAAAATCCGATCCGTCCAATGTGTTCAGAAGGTGTTTTCAAGGGTCCAAGCGGAAAATCTTCAAAAAAAAATACCGGGAAGGGCTTGATCCAAGCGGTTTTTCGCAAAACTGTAATTGTACATTTTTTGCGAAAAACTGCTTGGATCAAGCCCTTCCCGGTATTTTTTTTTGAAGATTTCCCGCGTGGACCTTGGAAAACACCTTTTGAACACATTGGACGGCTCGGATTTCCCAAAAACAATCGTTAAAAGCATCAAAACGCTTCAATCCGGGAAATCCAGGATCCTTGATTGGATAATTGCCGTATATATATATATATATATATATATATATACGCCGGAGATCCTGTCAAGGATCCCGGAAGTCCCGGACCGAAGCGTTTTGAAGCCCTTCCCGGTATTTTTTGCATGATCCGAGCCGTCCAATGTGTTCAAAAGGTGTTTTCCAAGGTCCACGCGGGAAATCTTCAAAAAAAAATACCGGGAAGGGCTTGATCCACGCAATTTTTCACAAAAACTGCATATTTACAAAATTGCGTGGATCAAGCCCTTCCCGGTATTTTTTTTTGAAGATTTCTCGCGTTGGCCTTGGAAAACACCTTTTGAACACATTGGACGGCTCGGATCGTCAAAATTTGATCCGGAACTATGAGATCCGGACCCAAGGGTCCCGGACTAGAGAGTTCCTCTATATATATATATATCTCACTTAGTTTTATTAAACATAATTTTTTAAATCATAAAAAGTATTATAAATTTCCAAATATAAAAAAGAAAATTTAGAGGTGTGAATAGTATTTTTGGACATACTTTTTGGGACGGAGGGAGTAACAGATAAGAGTATCTCTTTCATTAATTTTTTGTATATTAAAAAAATCAACAAATATCCTTATTTATGCAAATATGTTAAATTATTAGAATCTATTTTTTCGAACACGCATAAAATAGAATTTGAGAAATAATACTAGCCTACCACAGACTACCATATTTGGTAATCTGTTGTTGTTATTGGCCTGAAATAGAAGAGAGATTGCAACAGACTACCATATATGTCTGCTTTGCTGGCATGATACAAAGTACAAATCGACACATATTTAGTAATCTGTTCCAACAGAGTACCATATATATCTGCTTTGCTGGCTTAATACAGAGTAGAAATATATTATATTTGATAATCTGTTGTTGTTATTGGCATGAAACAAAGGTCAGATTGCGACATATTACCATATATCTAACAGATTACCATATATGTTTGTTTTGCTAGCATGATACAGAGTATAGATTTATACATATTTGGCAATTTGTTGCTATTATTGGCATGAAATAGAGGCTAGAATATAATAGATTACAAAAGATTACTGTATATGTCTGCTTTAATGGTATGATATAGAGTACAGATCTACACATATTTGGTTAAGTGCTGCTGTTATTAGCATGAAATAAAGGCCAGATTGTAACAGACTATCATATATGTCTTCTTTGCTGGCATGATATAGAGGATATATCTACACATATTTGGCATGAAACAGAGGGTAGATTGCAACAGACTAACATATCTGTCTGTTTTATAGTAGCGTGTAAAGATGCCAATTAATACTTAAGCCCAAAAGAGTGCATAATACCCTCTTACTATTGCAACTCACAAATTCTCAACTTACCCTCTAGCCTCTCGAAGGTTTTTTTTTTCAAAAGAAAAGAAAGAAAGAAAATTTAAGCACTCTAGCGCATTTATAAGGGTATTTTAGCATTATCCCTTCCTTAAATATTAAATTGAAGTGGTTAAATATGAAAAATAACTAATAAGTGTATTTTTGCTAATCAATTACCTATATATTTCCTTAAAAAATCAACATATAAGGCTATCTATGCCATCATTTTTTTGTATTTTTTTCCCCGATTAGCACATATAAATACAAAAAAGACATGTTTTGTATTAACAGATAACGTTATCTGTGCAACCAGATCTGGAAAAAAAAAATGAAAAATTCATTTTTTGTGTTAGCCAAACAAGACCCCTTCCCGGAGGGCCAGAAATAAGGTTATCTGCGCAACCAGATCTGAAAAAAAATAAAAAATTCATTTTCCTGTGTTTGCCAAACAAGGCCCTTCCCGGAGGTAGAGGGTCTACATATAACGTTATCTGCGCCGTCAGATATGAAAAAAAAATGAAAAATTCATTATTTGTGTTAGCCAAACAAGACCTTTACAGGATATTTTTGTCACTTATTGCCTAAATATCCTGTTGGCCTTATTGGAAAAGTTGATGTCCTTATTCCATTAATAACCCCTATGCTATGTCCTTCTCGAAAAAGCTCGCATGGACTTGGGCCTCGTCGAAAATTTTCAGTTATGGCTCAATTACATAAAACTAATATATAGCCCAAATAAAAAATAGGGTAAATTACCTAGACACCCTCTGAACTATACCTCTTTTACCGAGACACCCCCTAAATTAATTTAACCTACGACGACACCCTCTCAACTATTTAACGTTATCCCCTACATCCCTTCTATTAGCAATCCATCCACTTCCGGTTTTTTTTTTTTTGGTGAAATACAATTTTTTTAAAAAAATTTGCCCTCACTTATATTTTGACTCCATCTCCCTCCTCCTCTCCCTCCTAAACTCCCTCCGACACCTAATTGATCTCTCTTAGAGAAAAATGTCAACATGGGTCATTTTATTATACACTTTGAGAGCTAAATTGAAGTTTCTTGACTTCGTGAGGACTCCAATTAAGAAGTTACAGGTAGACCTAATGGGATTATGTTCAAATCGATGATTTTGGCAAAAACCGGCACTGCCTAGCTGAGTTGGGAAGTGGGTTCTTCGCATAGGGTTAATATTTGGGTTTCTACTTAGTGTAGATAGTTAGAGGAACAAAATGACACTGCTCCAATTAAGAAAGAAAATGAAAGATGAAAAAGAAGAGGCGGCATAGTTTCCTCCGACGTGGTTCTGCTATTGTGCAATTACAAAATAGTGATTGTTGGCCGACGGTGGCAGCTAGTGTCATTGTCTTCAGTTTTTTTTTTTTTTATCAAGTTGTCTTCTGCTTCAGATTTCAAAAAATAAAAAAGAAATTCTAAATTTCCTCAACAAACCCTCCGCGAGCATTTTTCTATCCATAGTCATCATAAACCAATTTCGACAAACCCTTTTTAACTTCTGTGATAGGGATCCGGTACTGGAACTTGTTCAACGCGATGGTTGATGCCTTAACTACCGCGATCCTGATGCTACTGAGGTTTTTGCGGAGTTTTATGTCGACTACTCGGCGGCGATGGCAGAGAGGATGGGTGGTGGCGGTGATGGTGGATTTTTTGTGGTGATTGGTTTTCTAATGGCGGTTGGTGGTTTCTGGGTTGATAGTTTTGGCTGTCAATATATATAAGGGGGCATAAATGTCTTTCAATAGCCTTTTTCAACGGAGTTAGGGCTTTTAAACTTTTTCGATAGTTGAGGGGGTGTTGTCGTAGGTTAAATTAGTTTAGGGGGTGTCTTGGTAAAAGAGGTATAATTCAGGGGATGTCTAGGAGATTTACCCGGCCAAAAAAATACAAGAAGAGATTAATTTTAACAATAGATTCTGAAGTAGAATCAACAATCTAAAATCTAAGGAATGCGCTGTAGAATTTGAAATCTAGTATCTGAAGTGGAATCAACAATTTAAAATCTAAGAAAAATCTATCAGCCTTTCACAAAACACCTCCTAAGTTGCCTTTTCTTGAAAAAAAAAAAAAAACACTTACGTAAATCAGTAACAACAAAAGGTACAGATATTTAGGCAATTACAAAAAACTCATTGCTCAACAATTTTTTTTTTTTTTTTATGTATATATGTAGAGGACTTGGATGTGTAAAGAAGGTCAAAAGCCAAGCAGTTTCATGTGATAATCTTCTTATGTGATGCAAAATAAGACCAACCTTCGATGTGATCATCTGGATGTTTTGGATAAATCTGGCCCCATGATTGCCAGACACAAGTCCATTTATGATAATTTGACTTTGGCACAGAAATCTCCACACATTCCCCTTCATACGGACGACATGGTCTATAATGAAATTCGAAAATGCTGTTAGATAAATGGCAAGGGATATCCCACAAATCAGAACACATCCCACATTTCCTTGCTTTGTCCTGGGGACTCTATCATGATCTTACGAATCTAAAAATCTCCAAATTGAAGAACGAGCTCTTTCTTTTGCTCGCCCCTATCTCGTCAGGGGCGTAAGCACTTCACTCACTAGGGGATGGGATTCATTCACTTGCATTCCTGCTAGCACTACAAAAAGCTCCTCTAACAGTCAATCTATACAATGAGTGGCACACGGTGACCGGTGCTCGAATTTCTTGCCTTCTGCAACATACTAAAATAGTTAGCAACGTTATCAGTGAGAAATTTGGGTCTTAGCTGCTCCCACAAAGATGAAATGGAGAAAAGGCCATCCTTAGTGAGTGTCCACCTGCAAGAGTCAGGAGGAGGAGGCGAAGCGGTGGAATGTTGCACCCTAGATGGCGAAAGTCCAGTAGCTGAAAGCATCACTAGCTTACGCTCTGTCCCGAGTAGCATGGGACACGTGGAATCCCGTGTAAATCAGCAAGGACCACCTTGCAAGGCTAAATACTCCTGGGTGACCGATAGCGAAGTAGTACCGTGAGGGAAGGGTGAAATTACCAGGGGTAAATGCTATAGCAAGGTTTCTAAGAGTGAAGTCTACGCCCCCATCCGGGTATCTCCCTAAAAGCCGAATTCACTTCCGAATCTATCAATTCTCCTACGTATCCTTTCTCCTGCAGCTAGTGCGTGAAGGCGTGGTTCGGTTTGTTAGTCTATAATATATAAATAGATCGTTGTACTTTGACGTTGAGCTACTTTTTGCGTAAGATACTCGAAAAAATACTCAATTCGGTGATTGGAGCGGGACACTTTTGTGGATTTATGACCATACCCACCATAGCTCTGCACTGCTATCTCTTCGTTGGCCCCAGCTTCTTGACAGAAGACAACCGGAGACGGGTATTTTTGTTTCAAAATACGCGATAGACGCAATAGTTGCAGTTCGCTACTTGGTTTGCTAGAGATGTTTCGATTGAGTCCCTCCCGCTATGAATTCGGTAATGTGATCCCCGGCAACTTTAATCTCCTTCTCAAGAGAAAAAAAAAAGAAGAGAGAGCATTGATTGGGATGCTTCTTTTAATATCAAGCCACTCCCACGCATCTTCAAGACCCCATATGGCTTTTTTGGTTGCGCAACGTGCTTTCTACCTTTCCTTCTATCTTGAAAAAGGCTGGCATTTATTCTACTATTTATGTCTCCAAGTTCTCATATACCAGGAATATAAATGTGTTCAAGGCTTTCCTTGAATGTTGGTTGCCGGATACAAATACTTTTCATGCATCGTACGGGGAACTTGGCTTTTCTCTTTGGGATCTCCATTGCATTAGTGGCCTCCCTATTTTGGACGAATTTTATGAAGAGTATGCACCAACTAACTACATTTTTTATTCCAACAAGACTTCCTCCACATGTCGCGCCCTCTTTGACATTTATGCCAATAACAACTCCAAGAAGCTAAGCCATCAGACTTCTTATTTTGTGGAGCTTACTGAGGATTCCTTTCGACGGAGGCAGTCTTTTCTAATGATGTGTATCTTGCTGGCTTTCTTGCTAGCTGGCTTAGCAGTTTGTGCTCCCTCACTCTCCCAACTCCAATGAAGTGCATCCTTCAACCTTTTTGGTGGCGAGCAAAATGGCAAGGGGCTCAATATTTAGTTTGGTAGTGCCCATTCTTGCCTGCCGCTATCAATGCTTTAATAAAGTGGTGGTTTCTTCTCACCCTGTGAAGTATGCTATTTATGGCCCCTTCCAATATTTTTTTGGATGGATTTCCCTTTATTTTCAAAAGACTTGTTCCCGTGGTTGTGGAGAGAGATTTATTCCATATCTTTGGCTTATAGGTAATCAGCTGCAGGTGATTTCTATTTGAATAAGTCACTGTATGCACAAACACTTTTTGTCTACCCAGATATCTATTAACCTAGAGCTCTTACTTCCGAAAATGAGCCAAAAGGAAGGATCAAGGATGATGACAAACTTTCTCCTTTCCTACTTAGCTATTTAGTGTGCCTCCGGCCTGGGAGCTTGACTTTTAAGTTTGGCTATTTATTTCTCAGTGAGCCCTATGCTCCAAATCGATATGCCCGACAATTTGGATTTGGTCAAGCATGCCCAAAAGCTGTCGATGTATCTTGTCGTGCAGCTTTGCCATCCAATCCTCTGTTATTTTACTATCAATGGTGCGCAATGATGCGACGAAGGACAAATGTTGTTATTGAGCTTCCATCTCCTCAATTTCTTGCACGTTTAACAGAGCCCTATGCTCGTTGGTGGATAGCTTCCTCTTTTGTCACCCTTCAATTGTTTCCGGACTTGAAAAGAAAGCAACCCAATCCTCAGTCTAAGACTCCAAAGAAAAAGATCAAGAAGCCGATCATTCTTGACAACCCTTATTCCCCGCCTAGACAAAGCACTTTACCTTCAAGACGTTCTTCTAGTAAATTCTCGAAGTCTTCTTCTCTTATGTACCTTCCAACGAGACCTTGTCTTGACACAACAATAAGGTCTTCTCTAAGGAGATATCCTCGACAATATCTTCTCAGTATCTTGGAGACCAGGTGTCACCATTTTTGTGGAAAACTCATTCGTTTTGAATTTGAAGATCCTAAAGCCATTCCTTCTCCATTGGAGATGACATTTCCTGAGAGCTTTAATCATCCCACAGAAGGGCCTTCCTCTTTTATGCAATTTAAAGCTTACATTGATTCTCTCTTTGAAGGCGAGGATTCCATTTTCGAAGGCAAAGATGCACAAGTTGTTATAGACAAGTTTGAGGATGGAGGTGAGTTGCTTTTCTCGGAGCGAGCTAAGGCAAAGAGCATAAGGACTCATAGTCACTTTATGTCTTCTGAATACTCTGCTTCTATATCCAATTATTCCCAAGAGGAATCGAGAAATCATGTGATCGAAGTTGATGATATAGATGATGACTTATATGACTATACACCCTTATCAAATCTTTCTCCGAAGAGTACTTTTAAATGTACAACATCCCATCTTACCTGCATACAACATCACTTCTCTTTTATCCATAACAGTATTTGCTCAATTTCGACTTGCTCTTCTTTTATGTTAATCCTCCAGTCATTCCACAATGTCAACGACTCCTAGCGAATCTCCCAAACCCAACGGTATAATCTTTGTTTGCCCATTTTTAATTCTTTCTATCAACATATTTCATGTCTTATTCTCCTTTCTTATTTTTAGGATTGTCACCTTCAAAGTCTGTCGCATATCCTTCTGCCATGGTTACTTTCAAAGGTATGCAAAAGTTTCTTTTAAGGCGAAATTTTTTTAAAACTTCGCCTTGCATAATTCCTTCTTCTCTCTTTTTTTTAGACCATGTTTCTTCCACGAACTCGTGGCAAGTTGCTTCTTCCAACTTACCGCCTTCATCAGCTCCACAAGTCCAGTGTCCTGGTAGAGTCTTTAATGAATTCGTTTATCTTGCAAATGTTCGATCCATCTCTTTATTGACAAGATTTTATTTTTTCTTCATAGGAGAAGTTTCTTTTGATGACTTGGTAGATCCTGCTGAACTTAAGGGGTTGATTGCTAGAATTGACAAACCACCTACTCAATCCAACCCTATCTCATCCGCCAGCCATATTCAAAGAGGCCTCCTTCTCTCCCTCCAGTCATCTACCACAAGCATTGATGACTTCCTTGAACCAACGGCATTATTTCCATCTTGAAGAGTTTTAATGTGGACCTTAGTCCTCTTTTATGAGAAATTGAAGATTTTGGTCAAATGCTCCGCTTTATGGGCCAAGGTGGCAGATACTTCGAGGGGAGATGTTTCTTGGAGAGCTTGAAGCACAATATGAGGAGAAGCAAGCCAAATTTGAAAAGACGACCAGTTCCTATGGCAATATGGTCTCTTCTGTCTCCAAGCTCAAAAAACATGTCAACAGTCTTGAAGAGGAAATTATTCGTACAAAAGAGCAACTCAAAAAGCTTGAATCTGAGTTGTCCTCATGCAAGGCTAAGCAATCTTCTTCTCAAAACAACTTAGTCAACTGTTTCAAGAGCGTTTCTAATTTTGAAAAGGACCTCCAGGCTGCCATGGATTCTGTTGAATAACGCAAAAAGAAGGGCATGCATTATGATGATGTGAAAGAAGCACTTGATGCTGCCAAAGCTTCTTTGATGAATTGAACTTTCTTCCAGTAGCTTAGTTTTGCAACCTCAAATAATGTCACTTTATTAACATTTTTGGATTATATTTTATTTGGATATTGTTTTGATTTTTTTGTTTAGCTGTACACAGTTTAAACTCTTGCGGAACAGGAGCATGATTTATTTTGATGGTTTGGATTATTTTGAGATTGTTTTGCCGGCCACGAGCATGATTTATTTTGGTGGTTTGGGCTGTACATAGTTGATACTCTTGCAGGCCAGGAGTATCCTGAGATTTATCACCTTGGACATTGGTGAGGTGTTTTAGCAGTTTAAGCACATACTACACCATTGGTGGTTTGCTTTTTATTTTATATTTTATGAAGGATCTAGGATTCATTGCATCATTACTAAAAATGTATATCCTAACTAGGTTGGCACATTACACCCTAGCCAATCGTGTGCATTCCTAGAACCACCCATTTTATTTTGTTTTCCCTAATTTTTGTCTAGGTCGGGTTTTTGACCTAGCGGGCTCCTCTGTCTTTTCTTTTCTCTTTTTTTTTATTTCCCTAATTTTTTCTTAGGCCGCCCTTCCGGGCAAGAACCTTGCTGTGGTGGGGGGAATGATCAGTTCACCATCCATCATGATTAATAGATAAGCCCATTTGAGTAGACTTTCTCGATAATGTAAGGTCCTTCCCACTTGGGCTCAAGCTTCCCTTTGGTCCTTCAAGTGATAATCATTAGCATACGAACCGCCAACACCAAATCCCCTTTCTTGAAAGAACGTAGCCGGACTCGCTTATTGTAGGCATTAGCCATTCTGTGTTGGTATATCTCAAAATTTTGTTAGATATACAACCTCCTTTCATCCAGGGCTTCAAGCTCAAACAACCTTATCTTTGCACTTTCGTCTTCCGTTAGGGCTTCTTGTATTGCTACCCGTAAAGAAGGTATTTGTACTTCAAGTGGTAGCATTGCTTCTTCCCCAACTAGGAGGGAATACGGTGTAGCTTGAGTGGGAGTTCTATACGAAGTTCGATAAGCCTATAATGCTTCTAGTAGCATTTCATCCCAAGTTTTTTTATTTTGATCAACCGTCTTTTTGATGATTTTGCACAAATTCTTATTGAAAGCCTCTGCTAATCCATTGGCGGGTGCATGGTACCGCATGGAATGGTTAATCTTTATGTTGTACTTGGAATACAACTTGTATAATGGACTGCTTATTAAGGGTTGTTCATTATCAGTGATAATGCTGTCCGGGACCCCAAACCTATAAATGATAAGGGTTCGGATGAAGTCCGAAACATTTCCACTATCAACTCTTTCAAAGGTATTGCTTCGGCCCATTTTGAAAACTAATCTGTAGCACCCAGAATTTATTGAAAACCCGCAGAAGATGGGGGTTTAATGGGTCGGACAACATCTATGCCCTAAGATGTGAATCACCAAGAGCAAGTTGTCACATGTAAAGGCTCTAAAGACTGATGGATAAAATTTCCATGGTATTGGCAGACTTGGCATCTTTTTGCAAAATCAATGCAATCGGAAATCATGGTTGGCCAATAATATCCAAGTCTCTTCAACTGCATATGTAGCTTTGGGCCACTTTGGTGGGCTCCATATACAACGGCGTGAACTTCTGCCTTAGTCTCGTAAATCTACTTACTGGCTATACAAGGCAAATACAATCCATCCAAGGATCTATTGTATAATGCGTCTTTCCATATGATGAACTTCGTGGCACGACGCCTTACCTCTGCCCTTTTGGCTTTGTCTTTTGGCAGCCTTCCATGTTGGAGGTAGTTTATGAAGGGTTCTCGCCAATCTTCCTCCTCTTTTTTTTGTTGCGGCTACGAAAACTGGACGTACTTCTTAAACTTCTTTCAAGGGATGCAAAACTCTCCTTTCTCCCACCGTGATAGTAATTGTCTTGTTATCAGGTAGGATGAGTGAGGTGGCCAAACTCGCCAAAGCATCTGCTCGAGCATTTATCCTTCTCTTTACGTGGAAGATGTTCACTTTTTTGAACTGTGAAAACAATTGGCTAGCCCTTTCGTAATAAGGGGCTGGACTTGCCTTTTTGACAATATACTTTCCACGCAACTATTTTATATCTAGCTCAGAGTCTCCATAGACTGAGAGATCCTCGATTGGTATTTGCAACGCCAATTCTAACCCAACAATTACAACTTCATATTCTGCCTCATTGTTGGAGCACCCTTCCGTTAAGGCAAAAGAATGTGGGATCATTGCATAATCAGGTGTAACAAACACAGCACCGATTCAAGATTTGTTATTTTTCGAGTCTTCTTGCTTTTGGCCATCTGGGCTCCTTTTTGCTCCATCAAAATACATTTCCCATGAATGACTTCTTCATCAGGTAGCTTAGTAGCTAAAGGTGAATCATCTGGGATAGGATGTGCTGCGAGAAACTCTGCTAAGGCTTGTCCTTTCATTGCTTTTTGGGAAACATGTTCAATTGCAAATTGTTGGAGAATTACAGCCCATTTCGCAATTCTCCCAGAAAGTATTGCCCGTGAGAGTATATACTTCAAGGGGTCGTCCTTTGATATCAACTTGACTTCATGCTCTAAGACATAATGTCTCAACTTTTGTAAGGGAAAAACCAAGGCTAGACATGTTTTCTCGATTGGAGAGTAGTTGAATTCTGCACCAAGGTACGACTCAGATAATACAGAGCCTGTTCTTTCCTCTAATCATTATGTTGGGCTAACAAGGCTCCAAGTGAATAGTCAAGAGCAACGATGTATAACAACAATTGTTCTCCCTTGATTGGACTCATTAGTACCGGGGGTTTCATAAGATATGCCTTAATGCAATCAAATGCTTTTTGGCATGGTTCATCCCATTCGAAGGGTACACCCTTTTTCATTAACCTTGAGAACAACAAGCAACGCCCTGCTAAGTTAGAGATGAACCATCTTATATTCCTTATAACCCCTTTAATTCCTTCAAATTTTCGGGAGGAGGCATTTCGAGGATAGCTTTGATTTTTGTGGGATCAATTTCAATTCCCCTGCTTCAAACCACAAACCCAAGGAATTTCCCTGAAGATACCCCAAAAGTGCACTTTAGTGGATTCATCTTGAGCTTGTACCTTCTTAAATGCGCAAAGATTTGCCTCAAGTCATCCAAATAGTCTTCCTTGTTCTTTGTCTTGGTGACAAGATCATCAACATAGCATTCGATAACGTTATGCAACATATCAACAAAAATTACTGTCATTGCTCTTTGGTATGTTGCCCAACATTTTTTAGACCAAAGGGCATCACCGGGTAGCAAAAGATCCTTTTTGGAGATCTGAAAGCTGTTAACTCTTCATCCTCGGGGGTCAGTCAGATTTGATTATAACCTGAGTACCCATCCATGAATGACTGGGTTTTGTAACTCGTGGTTGCATCCACACGTGGTTCGGTGATGAGCAAGGGAAAATCATCATTGGGGCAGGCTTTATTAAGATCACGAAAGTCAATACAAATCCGGATTTTCCCATTCTTCTCTGGGACTCGGACTATGTTTACCAACCAAGTCGAGTATTTAACCTCCCTGATGAATCCAGCTGTGAGGAGTTTATCAACTTCAGCCTCAATTTGGGTTGTCAACTCTGGTCGTGCTCTCCTTGGCACTTGTTTAACAGGCCGTTTATCAGGGTGGATTGCGAGCCTATGAATTGCAACTTCAGGATCAAGTCCAAGCATCTCGCTATAGGTCCATGCAAAGATATCTCGATGCTTTTTCAAGAAAGAGACATACTTTTAAGCTTCTTCCTCTGTCAAATTTGCACTTATGAAGGTTGGCATATTCTCTCCCTCATCGCCAAGGTTGAACTTCCGAAGCTCATCAATTGTAGCTTGACCCCCTTCTTCGGATTGTGCTAGTATAGGATATGTTCCATCTTCATTCCTATCATCCAAGATCCTTTCCACTACGATCATATTTAAAGAGAGCTTTTCTTCTGTGGCTTGATAGCCTAACCCTTCCCTTGTGGCCACAATGGGTTTTCCTTGCTCGAGGGCTTCGGCTTGTGCATGAGTTAACACAGAGTCAAAAGGTGCTACTGTTTGTGTGGACAACTTCTTGGGATCAAGACCAGCTTTCACTAGCATTTCTCTGATGTTTGCGGCATAACTTGGCCTTTTAAGAGTCAAATTCTACCACTTTGGGGTTATCATCCTGCACTTTTGTTTCCATGTCACTAAGTGCATGGAACACTATGGGCTTTGTACTTTTTTCCTTCGTAGGGACTACAAATTTATAGTAGCTCTCCACATATGTATATTCCGTCTTTCGTAATGGCAAGACAAATGCATCTTTTAACTCCAAAGTTGGGTTTATATGAGCTAAGGCGCTTGTCCCTGGCTTCCTTTGAGACTTTAGAATGTAGCGAAATATTTTCTTTGTTTGAGCTTCAACACCTTCAGTTTCTCCCCTTGCTCTGTTTTGCGAAGCCTTTTTGTAAAAGCGAGCATCCGCATAGTAGGCTTCAACCCCATTAAATGAATCATTATCTGCAATAATTATCTCTTCATTCATTGGTGGGGGCAACAGATATTTGATGCACTGATGGTATGTAGAAGGCACAGCCATGTGACTATGAGATCAGGGTCTCCCAAGCGAAGCATTATAGGAAGTATTCACATCAATGACTAGAAATTTGGTATCTTCCTCGATGCTCCCAAACTTAGTTCGCAACTTCATTTTCCAATGGGACGTTGTTCATTCTGATTGAATCCTTGAATCACCAAATGGCATGGTCGTAGTTGGGATAGCCGAACCCCTATCATGCCCAAAACCCTTTTTGGTAACAAATTTACCGCGGACCCACCATCAACCATGACTCGAGAGATTTCGGTGTTAAGAACAAAACCAGTGATAAACAAAGGTCGATTATGATCTGGTGTTTCCGCATACATATCCTCATCGCCAAAGGTTACTGTGGACATGTATATAGCTGTACCATTTTGTTGGACCTCCTTGTGAAAATCATTCGAGTTAGACAATGTATAAATCAATGACTTTCAAAGTTCTGGAGACATCTTCAAAGCGTCATATAAGTTTAGCAGAGCTGGAATCTTTTTTGGATGAGTAAGAACATCATATTTCACCTGCTCTTCTTCTTTTGGGGATTCTCCCTCTTTAACTAGTAGTTGTGAGCCTTGACCTAATGGATTGCAAGGTTGTCTTTTGTAGGTTAGAAATGTCTTGCATACTTCGACAATCTCCTTTCCATTGTTATCCCCTTCCTTGGGCTCATCACTTATTTGTACCATGTTCGTTGACCCAATAGATGAATGTTCATCATCTGTGATTACTTCTCCTTCTTGGTGATACTTTCTTTAGCACTCATCAGAAATTGCGGGTCCCACCTATAAAAGTATTGGGATTGTATGAAGGCATTTTTCATGGCCTCACAACTAGGCACAACAAATCCATCAAGAGAACAGTACCAATCAAATTCAATCCCATCTAGGGAAAGAGGAAATTGTCGTAGGCACAATGCCTGGTTTTGAGCAGTTCTTCCACATTGCCTCAAAAAGAGCTTTATATGCTTTTCAGGATCACCATGCCCTTCGTAGATAGAGAAGTTCGGGAGATTGTATCCTAGAAGGAAAGGTGTTTGCTCTACCCACGGAGGGAACAAACCTCTAGATCTAAAACCTCCCATGTCTCGTTGATTCAAAGCGGCTTCGAGTTTCTCTGCTACAGTTCCTTCTAACAACTCTATGTTTGAAACGAGATGTTTGCATAAGGTTCCCACATTTCAAACTCCATGGGCCGTGGCATATAGAACCTCCTGTAAAATCGCTCTACCATTGTGTCCCAATCTTGGATTGAGTTAGGAGGAAGGCTAAAATACCAATCACCTGCCCATCCTTCTAACGAAAGCACAGACTACCACATAAGCAATGCTTGACTTCATATTGTATTTTCACATAGTGCTAGAAAATGCACTACATGGCACCTTGGGCATCCAACCCCATTATATAAAGGAAAATGCGGTATGAAGTATCCTCTTGGGAATAGGACCATTTCAACCAATTGAGGAAAACGGTGTCTTGAGATTTGCTCCCCATGAATCATATAATCTTGGGTGATCCTGGACATTTCCTCTTTCAAAGATACCACTTTCTTCACTTGGTTTCTCTCTTTTCGACCTTCGATTCTTGCTCTTCTTTCATCCTCTGGACTACTTCTGACTTCCACATCCCTATCTTCAAAATTTATATCCACAGTTATTGCATTGCAAGAGTAACCAAAATGGTCACTGGATCATAGTTCTCAAAATTGTACGATTCACGATGAAAACAATACGAAACAATTCCTAGAATCGTAATTGGGGTAGAATCGTGTACAGAATCGCAGAATTGATTCTGGAATCACAGAATCGATTCTGGAATCACAGAATCGATTCTAGAATTGCAAGAATCGATTCTGGAATCGCAAGAATCGCACGATTTGGTAATTTGAACTCTAAAAATGAAATAAACTAAAATTTAGGGGGTTTTTTGGTTATTTTTTAAAGCAATACAAAGGGTCGATTTTGTTAGACTACATACGGAAAGCGATTGATTTGGGTTTTTGAACAGTCATTCTCCAAAATATTAGGTTTTTACACACCTGTGGCTGTGGGTTTCTGACTTTCGGCTGTGGGATTTCAACTTTTCAACTGAGAGGAGGGATCCACCACCGACAAACTACTTACTTTGTTGATCGTCGACCCTTGAACTAAAGAAGAAGCTCTCGAACTAAAGAAGAAGCTCTCGACTTTTGTCTGGTGGTTCGTGGTTGTCGAATCATTCAGGTATATATATATATAGGAAGGCGGTCTCCTAAGGGATCCCGCATACAAAATTTGGTGCGGGATTGGCCTTTTTTCAACTTTCCGGATCAAATTTTGACGATCCGAACCGTTCAATGTTTTTAAAATGCATTTTC